>JBCAUI010502161.1:0-13229 GCA_038406195.1 Haplosyllis anthogorgicola | reverse complement strand
ATCCAAAGGTTTATTTCTATATGACAAAGTGACAAACAGGTACAGGTCCTTCCTCCTTGAAATCAAACTAGGGAAAGAACAATGGATATTTCCCTCACATATAGCACATTTTATGGGGGGGTGGGGAGGGGTCCGGGTCCAAACTTTTACTAACACATCAAATTCCAGTCCGTGGGGGGGGGGCCCTCACGAAAAAAAAGCGTTTGAATCTAAAATGGATTGACCAAGTAGGCCCCTAGCTACGCAGGGGCCAACAATTAGCTAATTATCTTACCATTCTCTTGGGCAATAGGGAGATTTAGCTGCCTGTTGCCTTTGAAATCTTTTACATAGTTAAGACGAAACGGCAAATTACGTACAACAATAAATGGGCAATTCGTGTATTTGATAACTGTTTTTTGAGTAAAGAATTTAATACTGCGCCATCGACCCAAACAACATCACAGCATGAAATTCTCTAAATTCCAAAATTGATGAATTTTGTTTGTGAGGCTTTTTGTGAGCAAATGTTTCTGAATCTTTTTTTTTTCCATTAAAGCAAGAGAACAACGAAGTAGCTAAAAGAATTGTATTTTAGGACAAATTTATTTATGTTTTATTACACAACACTGCCAATTTTTCAGTTGTAAAAGTGACAATACGCTATCTTTCCAATTATGAAACTTTTGCGAACTGAAAATGTTCACAGTTATGTCATCCAAGTTTTGAACCCGTGATGCTCATCACAAGGGATTTTTTAAAAGTTTTTTGTTGGATCAGGGTCCATTTGTGGGGCCACTGATTACCCCTGTTTATTGACTTCGTGTGACCGTTCCCATGGATGTTAAATCCAAAGTGGATCTTTCACCTACACTCCTCCTTGCTTGCATGCGGTGGTCCCAAGGGTCACGTCTGGTGCGACACCTACCTTTTTCAACCAATAGGGGTGTACACTATACATGTGCATATGGCATGACTGCTTATCACAAGCTGATTTTATGGAAACAGGGTGTAGGATGTCATTCTCGTAAAGACGCACGAGTCCAGTGTAAACTCATAATGTTTTCGCGTGTATCTGTCTGCCTGTCTGTCTCTGGGCTCAGATTGTTTTTTCTTTCTTTTTTTTCTTCTTGTTTTGCAGAAAGGCTTGGCTTTAAATTTTTTATTGTCAGTGTTTACCATAAGAAGAGACATTATCATTTGGACTGTCATCTTATGGTTACGGTTTTTAAAAGGCATTAATTAATCTGCAGAAGTACCTAAGGACAATGTAGTTCAAGGTCACAAAAATGAAAAGGTTTTGCTCCGTTATATCCGTTATATTTTGCTAAGTTATATCCCGTCATGACTTAATCTTCCAGATCATTGGAAGGCCAAGTCAAGGTCAATTCCATCCATTTTAAGATCAAAATTTAAATTTCAGTTTGCTTTAAACATTTTGGGCATTAAAGTGCATTTTTGTCATAAAACGAATTATTTATTCAGGCACGAAGAAAAAAATCAAAAAAGTTTCAACTAAGTAACAGTTTGAAATTGCAATGAAATTTTTAGGTTTGTAAAATGTACATTTCTAACTTAAAAAGTCCGGGGAGCATGCCGTGCTGCATTTAAGTTTTTTATTTTTGTGCTTTAATAATTACCTGTTCATCACTAAATCAACAGTAGATAAAATATTTAATATATTTTCCCTACTTTGGACAATAAAATCTTACTGAAGCTTTAACATAGTATTTTGTGGGCATACCCTAACATAGGAACTTAAAACAATTTTCCTTTAAAGCATCATTCTGGGAAGAAGGTGTTTTGAAAGAAACTGCTAGATTCTATTTTTGAAAATTTCTGAGGTTTAACTAGAAGTAAAACAGTTAGTTAGAATTATCCAAAGTCAGATATATAGTGTGAAAAATTGTATCCTATTTGAACTCACGAAATCCATACATACCTCACACCTGGTTCTGTGTACTATACCTTGCCGACAAAAAAAGTTCACTGTTAGGCGGGACTCTGTTGCCAATGGTTACAGCATTATTACCAAGAGGTCAGTGGGTCTCGCTCCAATGCCTACTTACCAGTCGAGGTTTTTCCTAATTCGCTTTTTGCCAGGTCTGTCAGATCAGACAGATTTTGTAGGTCTCGTTATTTTGCTAATTTTAGTGCAAAATTAAAAATATACACCAAATATTGTTTATTATAAATAGTTGTTATGATATGTAATTTAATTGTAATTAGAAACAACAGCGGGCCTTCATTATATCAATTACAAAATCTATCAAATCTGACAGATCTGTCAGATCTGGCAAAAAAACGCAATTAGGAAAAACCTCGATTATTTCTTCATGCACTACCTTCTGTCCGTATACCTACAACTTAGATTAGTATGTCCATGGAGTTGCCACTGTATTCAGAAATTGTCCTGGCGCAAATGTATGTAAATTGATCAAATCCACTTAACCTTTTGTGTCATTGTCAACGACAGGGCTTTGCTACGACTTGATCATATGAAACCCTTTACTTAATTTTAACGGACTTAATCTATATGTTCAATTATAATACATTTAATGTAGCCAGTACCTAACTACAACAAGCTAAACATGGCTCAGAGGCATTAATTCAGAAATCCACTTAATTGTTCAAAAAGTTTAGCAACTAGTTCAGTATTGTTTGTGTTTATAATATATCGTCAGGAAATAATTCGCTTTTAATCCAAAATAAGTACACTGTACATTGGCGGACGCCAACCGGACGCCAACCTAGTAGAGCTATTTGAACGTGAAGGTCAATTTTTGGCCGTGGGCAGTGGGGAAATATACATTATTGAGCGCGATTCCTATAATCGTATGATGTAGGCGCTCTTACAAACCGTTTATGACAGTTATGCCAACTGACCTTTATTAACCCACCTCTCTCCGTTAGATGGGAGTCCGACATTGCAATACTGCGTGAGTCAAATTGCCCTAATCGCACTAATTGCATGTACACGAGTACATAAAGGAGCAACTATAAAGTGCCGTGTATGATTTTCTTGTACTGATTTCAAAAGAAGGAAGAATTAAAATGCGACCCGTTATGATTTCACTCTTAGAATATGTGATTTATTGTTAATTTCAAGCTTTCAAATTGAAAAAAATCACAATACGCTAAACTTTCAAAGGAGGGGCTTGCGTTAATGCATCATTGAGTTTCTGTCACTCGCTGCGGAAGTATTCAGTTTCTAAATAGTTGTTAATGCTTTGTTTTACAGAGACGCTTCTCGATGTTATTCAACACTGTGACTTTGTTACTAGAAACAAGGATGACTGCATTATTTTACAAGGTGAAAGGGGTCATCGGTAAGCATTGAAATAACTTTTAATGCTGAAATCAAAGTTAAATATTGCAACTTTCAATCGAAGGCCCACTCGCCTCTCCTCAAATAGTGATATACAGTCGAAATTAAAACATAAAAATTATTGCACACAAAGATCATAACAGATGAGATTAGCAGGTAGCCAAAAATCAAGCAATTTTTATTGCTGTGACCTTGAAGTTTGATCAAATGTCTTTGATACTCAAACTTCATCTCGATATCAATAAAGATGTGCTTGTATGCTAAAATGAAGTTCCTAGGTCAAGCCAAAAATGTATAGCCTGCATAGATGGACAGACATATTGACAGATGGACAGTTAGACAGACAGACAGACACGACGCAAAACATTACCTTTCCGCATATGGCACCATATCACTTATATTATGAAAGAATTACTAAATTCCGTTAACCATTTGAGTTAAAAATTAACTGAATATTGAGAACTGGTATACATATGTAAGAGATGTTTTAACGTGTTTCGTAGGTTCTTCATCATACTTCGTGGTTCGGTGTCTGTTATGATAAAGGATCAGGCAGATGACGTGGATCTGGGAGATGAAACACTGGAAGCCAGACAGTTTGAAAGAGCGCAACTAGGAAATGCAGTTGTACAACTACGTAAGTATAATTATTTACATCAACACAAACGAGTGGCACATGGTCTTGTTTGGACGACAGTAATCTTGACAGTATTTTCGCTGTCATGCCCTATTCACTGTTATTTCAAAGACGGACTCCGGGAGGATAACAACTGCAAAATTTACTGTTACACAATACGACAACCTTTGAGAACCTAATGTCCATTAGCTTACTATTGGAAGTCCAACATGTCATCACGATGTTTCACCTCGTGGCCAAGTCAATATGTCTAGATATATTGAAATGAATTTTGGTTGTTTCCATTTCAGACGAGGGTCAGGCATTTGGAGAATTGGCACTTATTCATCCGGATTGTGTGAGGACTGCATCCATCGTGGCGGATGAGAGAACAGATCTAGTTGTCATATCACGAGATCTGTACAACAGATCCGTTTCTAAAGTGATAGCAAGAGAGTACTCAGAAAAGATGAAATTCATAGAAAGTACTCCCCTTTTTCAGGTAATTTTAAGAACTACAAAGATATACGTTTTTGGACGCACATAAGAGTACGCTATGATCTTCAACTTTTCCAGAATGATATGTATACCCCAACAATACTATAACTTCTTCACGTATTAACCCACAAACGTCAAGGAGTATCAATAGCACCGATATTCTTATTTGAATTGCAGGGATGGACGGCAAGACTGAAGAGGCAGCTGGCAGTATCCTTCAGGAGGGAAGTGTTCAATTTTGACAGTCCAATGGTAAAACAAGGCGATGTAGCAAAAGAATTGTTCTTCATTATCAGGTATGCTATAATTATAATTATAAACATAACATAATTTCCTGGTATAAATGTCATGCATTCTCCCGATCAGTGTTGACCATATTCTCCATTCAAAACCATTAATATATTGATAGGCATGCTAACCACACGATTAAAATACAGCATGGCAGATCATGAAAATCAAGTTCATTTCACGAACAAATGAAATTTATTGCTCCAAAACTGATAAAATTTTCATATAATTTCTGCTACTACTGTCCAAATTAGAAGAATATTCTTTCTTAACACAATTTCCTCTTTTATTCAGAACAAGATAATTGTCCAATCTGAGAACAGTGAATTTAAATTATCTGACATGTATATTTTATCGCAATATTTTCATTATTCTGCAGGGGTGAAGTAAAGGTTATGGTCGATCCAGAGGCACATTATCAGCAGTTTGAACGATTCATTCAGAAATGTTCTAAACTCTTGGATGAAGACGAGTAAGTACAGTATCAGATCTATACATTTTTAATCTTACTGATTTCACTACAATATTATTTGGACACAGTACAGATTGAAAATGAATCATTAGATTTATGGCCCGTCAGATGCTGCCTGCCCAACATAGCGGACGTGAAGAGTACTATTGTTATTGGTCCACAGTTGCAAATAAGCGTGTAATCTCAAACATCTCATCGCAGGAACCAAAAGATATTTTCTTGTAAGTACTGCTAGTTTACTGCAAATGTCATGACGTTTTTGTCACTTTTTACAAAGTCGTTATCTTTTCTCTAGGGCTCAAAACGCAAGTGAGCGGGCCTACTTTCCTGTGAGACTTCTACCACAATTACAAAAGTATACCCGCATGAACAAGGCTTCAGTAATTTCAAAGGGAGGAACTGCAGAGCACCTCTCTCCTCCACAGCTCCCTCAGTCCTGGTCCCCGTCTGCCATCAGAAAGATGAATTCAGAAATGCACGCGAAGCGTGTCAATCTTAATCTGTGTTATTTGGGAGAACATCAATGTATAGGTTTGTTAATTTCCCAAATTGACTTATTTTATCTACCACACAATTTCTTATTCACGTATATAATTAATTATTACTGAGTTCAGTTGAAGTACACTGGTAACTATTTACAAGAAGGCATACATAAGAACAGCTACGGAATGAATTTTCCGGGTTTGTGATAGAAAGAACTACATGTACGTTTTCATTAAATATTTTGTTAATCACAGGTGACGTGGAACTCTTGTTAGGACTGGACACTTACCATGTGAGTGGAATCTGTTCACAGGAGACAACTGTACTTATCCTCCACAAAAATCACTTTGAGAGATTATTTCGGTAGGTATGAAAATCCTGCGTCAAGTTCTTTCTCACTCTCTATTATTCAATTAGAAAATTAATTCCATTAAATAATTACACAGGAAAATCGCGAAACATAAAGAAGTTTTAGCAAGTTACAATCAAATCATGAAATTTCCATGACTTTTGGAACAACAGCACATCAAAAGCACAACGTAGAATTCTTTTCTCAACTCTTTTGTTCCGTACGTTTCCAAATTGATTAGATTTTCATGATTGGTGGCCGTATGTCTTATGAACTTTCAAATTTAAAATCGATGTTTAACTTCAAAGTATATCTTATGACGACATTTCTATCAGAATTTGTAAAGACAATTACAATTGTTTCTAATTTTACAGGAAAAAGACCCAGAGCACAATACGGGAAATAATTAAAAACGTGGAAATGCAGTTGACAATGAGGTGTCTGAAACACAACATCCTGCAGAGCGCCCCTCTGATGAGATGTCTTCTCTACAAGGTGCAAGAACTCAACGGAGAGAGGAGACAAGGTGATGAGAAAACCTTTGTGAAAACTCTGAAAGCACTGTCAACGGAATTCGAAGAAAATAATCATTTAAGTAGAAGCAACACGTATCTGGAAAGCAATGCAGCTATGGCTTCACGAGGGTCCAGTAGATCGTCTTCTATCCTGGCTGAGAACACGAATAACAGCTGTTCAACGGGGCACGGAATCATATCTGACACAAGCAGTGATACCAAACCTGTACATGTGTACAGGAGCAAGACAATGCACATCCCTAAGGTTGAGTGTTAATCGCCTCATTCAGTGAACTACACGTACTTTTATATAATATCAAATTATACTTCCAACTTCACACAGTGCCAAAACAACAGGCGAGGATAATTATCGATCTGATTTTTTTCCGTCCAACTACGCAGCCCTGAAACATACGTTGCGGACAGTGAAAATGTCTAGTCCTGTAATTCGTCCTAACTGCTATATCCAGCAGTGCATTTTCACAAACTTTAACGGCAGTGCAGTTATTTATGTTGATCCGTTACGATAGCGTTATGCCATAGTGGCGCTACGTTATAACATTGAACACATCAATTTCTTGGAATTGGATGCGTTAAATGGGGAGTGTTGTGTTGTTTGAGGTAATGAAAACGCATTGTACATGAATCCTGTTTCTGCTATAACAATAGAGGGTCTTCTTATTTATTTTGCCTGCCTAATTTGATCTCTTTTTACGTTAAAGCAGTTGTATAAATTAATTCACACTCAGATAGATTGGCGCATTTACGTGCAAAAGAAATCCAGACAATCATCCACGGTATGAACATACACTCATCCCCGGATATATCGATATTTTTGGCACGGAAAAAAATATCGATATAAGCAAGATATTGATATAACCAGAATCGATGTAAGCCGGTAAAATTGGTCAAAATATCGATATATACTCTCAGCCTTAACTTTACCTGAACTATTGAATCTTATCAATTTTATCTTAATTAAATATAAACAAATGTAACTTGTACTGATAAATGCAAATATATAAATAGTCCTATTAACTTCAAAGAAATATGTCCTTTTTAGTGGCTTCTGGCAGATATGAAAGATTTCGTAAAATGAACCTAAATTTGCTGGCCTATTTAACTTCAAAGAAATGGGCTGGCAGATATGGAAGATTTTACAAAATGAGCCTAAATCAGGCAGCAGATATTGAAGGTTTGACAAAAAGGCCAAATCAGCTGGCAGATATTGAAGATTTGACAAAATCAGCTGGCAGATATTGAAGATTTAACAAAATGAGCCTAAATCAGCTGGCAGATATGGAAGATAAGAACATCAAATATCAATTAAGGTGCATTGAATAGTGGTGAAAATATCAATATAAGCAGGGAAATCGATATATGAATATCGATATAAGCGGAACAGTTAACATTGGGGTCAATGAAAGAAATTTGGCGTGGAAAAAAATATCGATATAAGCGGGATATCAATATAAGCGATATCGATATATCCGGGGAGGAGTGTACATGTGTCGAGAAATATGTTTGAATCATTTTTTGTTTCAAAAAAGAAATGGGTATTTGGCGTCATGCATTGTTATCAGAGTTTGTACCGACGTTTAATATTATGAAACCACGGTCTGATCATCCTTCTTTTAAAATATTATTACTGAAATCAAATCCAAATAAAACAACCATTACTGGTGATTTAAGCTACCTGTCTTTTTGTATAATATGGTTTAATTAAAAAAGGCGTATCAGTAGACCGGAAATTCCTATTCCAGGGCTTCGGAATCCAGAAGATGCAAATTAGCAGTATCCACATGAGCGGACTTGGTACCCAATGTATCACTCTTTTAATTCTATGATCCCTAACCATGCAAACACTTTCTCAGCACAATTTCTTGTTTTCTTCCAAAGATGCCATGAAAATTGTGCACGATACACGTGCCATCTCCAGCTTTCAAACTGCTGATAATTTTCCTCTGGATCGATCATACTTGCAGATTTCCAGCACACACATTTGAACATCTTTATGAAAGCAATGTGATCTTACACTCTCATGCAGTTAACCTGACTGGTCATTACACTAATCTCTTGATTGGTTTCATACGTCACTTGAATTATGGTTCTGTATCTAGTAAATGCTCCGAGATAGGTAGAAACAATATGACCTGAACATTGAGTTGAATTAAACGCAATATACATGTAAACATTTCCTGTTTCAGTTTGTTATAAAATGTAGATGAATTTAACAGGTGCAAACGACAAAAAGCAATGTTTACGTTTTATAAAAAGATCACCTCATGTTTGTCACGTTTGAATGGATCTATTATTTTTCATCTGATAGGCTGTGTAAAATAATATATCTATCCAGTTCATAAATCTGCTAAATATTTTTTTACATGTTGGCATTAACCCAGTGAGTGGGAGAAATTGCGATACGGAATGTAAATAAACTCGCTTATAAATTTGTAGTCATAGTCTTTGATACTAGGCCAGAACTGCCGAAATTCTAAGTGGCCAGGGCCAGAAATAAATTTCGTGCAATTCTGTATTACAGCTTGCAAACACATTTGTTTCTACATACAAAAACAAAAACAAAAACTCGCTGGTCAACTTTTATCCAAATCATAAAATAAGAACAAGAAAAAACGCATTTAAATCAATAAGAAGTTTAATGGAATGTACATTTTACAAATGGAATGATGTATTTACTCTTTTTTTTTTATAAAAACGGATCGATGAATTAAAAGTTTCCACATGGTAGGCAATGCAAAATTTAACCACGTCTACTTTATTTATCCAAAAGTACGAAAAGCATTTAACCTGTGTTAAAACAAATAAATATCCGCATAACAAAGAAAACGCGACGTCCAAATAAACAAGTTTTAATACATTTTCATCAACACGAACAAATTAAGATTTGTAAACTAAATTTAGTGAACACAACTGATATGTATGCATCGATTGCTGTCACATTTTTATTTAACTGATTGTTTAGCTTAAATTGAAAATGCCATTTTGCAAATTTGAACTAACTATTTGGGCACAAAATACCAATTGGTCAAAATAACTGAATCCCACTATCTTATTTAGGTTTTGTGCATCTTTCACCGGAATATTAAGGATACCAATACATTGGCTAAATCTACCATTCTGAATGTCGTAATTAAATTATACTTTCTATGTATAATACATATGGACGACCAAACAAAATTGCTTGTTCTGCTGATATATCTGCCAGGTAAAGTTGTATGGACGTGTATGTGTGTCTGTTGTGCATGTTTGTCGAAGAATAATTGGCATGATTTGTGCACACAGTGTATAATACAGGTTTTAAATATAAAGTTCAAATAATTACAAACGAAGATCTCTTTTGACTTTTCACTTGCTCGTCATCATTTTCACAAACTCTGCAATAGAAAAAAATCTCTACTGAGTTTCATTAAATACAACCCAAAAAATCATATCTACATTAATTAAAAACTTCTCAAACCGGTTTCTGCATCTGTTGATCCTAAATTTTTATTTTGAAAGACAAATTACCTTCGTAATTTACTTGGCCATCACCATCAATATCAGCTTCTCTGATCATCTCATCTACTTCTTCGTCTGTTAATTTCTCACCAAGGTTTGTCATCACATGTCTTAATTCTGCCGCACTGATGAAACCATTGCCGTCTTTGTCGAAAACCCTGTTGGAACCAAAATGCTTATTCAACGGTTTAAGCTTCCGCACCCATAAATCTTAAGTTGTAAAATATATATTACAAAATAAATTGTAGTTCATAGTTCTTGTTTTAATTTTCTTCCAGACATAGTTGTCAATGTCTATCGCAGAGGAGACTTTTAACGTAACGTTTTATTTTTCATTATGAATGTTGTATTAGAATAGATAAGCAAACAGCAAACATTAAAAATGTTATTCAAAATACATGTTGATATTTGTGAATAAAAAGTAAACATTTAAGAATGGCTCAATCAAGACATTAGGATAGATATAGCTCACTGAGTAAAAGTGTCCATGTGCAAAATTAAATTCGACATTCGATATAAAAATCACAACCAAAATCTATCAGAAATTAATGACAAATAGCATAACTGTATGTGTCCAAATCTGAGAGACGTTTCAAGTTTAAACTTGGGCAAGATATCAACTAAATGTTGAAAATTTCACACAAGACTGAAATTTTTTGGTTTATTGCCAAAGTCATCTACTTCGCTTTCGAATAACTGTAAGTATCACTGAAATGGGATCACACAAAGTCAGCTACACTAATATACCTGAATGCTTCTCTGATTTCTTCTTCGCTGTCAGTATCTTTCATTTTTCTTGCCATCATTGTAAGAAATTCCGGAAAATCAATGGTCCCATTTCCTGTTAGAGTGATAGAATAAAAAGTCACCCAAAATTAGAAAACCAAGCGAGAAAAAGTGCATTTGCAACACAGTGCAGCAATTCACTGCAGAATAGTGAGTCTGGCTATTTTGTGCACACCTCAAACTGGATCTGAAAAAGACTAAAATTTATGATAAAGGAAAAAATTGCTGTCAGGTAAAAACATAATATCACCTTAAATTCTCCTTTTTATAGCTTCAGGTGGACCCTTTTATTATAAATACTCAACAAACAAAAGAAAAGAAGCACGCATGTGAACTCATGAATCAAAGACTAAGAATGATGAAAAAGAACTCATGATCAACTTTCAAACCTACATACTTCTGTGCGCCATTAGACGAATAATATTTTTTCGGGAAATGCAACTGATGCATGAAAACCCTGAAAATATTCTTGGTAATTCTTGTTTTATTGCTCGCACCTCAAGTTTGCAAGTTTGAAACACAATGAGATTCTGATGTACGAAGCACACACTGCCATGCAGAGGGTACCTGAATGCCTCTCTTATTTCTTCTTCGCTGTCGCTCTCCTTCATTTTACGAGCCATCATGGTAAGAAACTCGGGAAAGTCTATAGTGCCATTGCCTATTTGGAAAGTGTAATTAACTTGTATAGCGCCTACACAGAAATGCTGATCTGCACTACGCAGAACGCATGATGATGATCTTGGCCTTTCTGTCCCGTCCGGAACCCTAAAAACCAGGTGCAACCCACAAACCTCAACAACTTTAGCCAAAGTTCTTATTTTTGACTTATTTGGGAATAGTACAATCAGTATTAGAATTTGGCGAGAACATAAGGGAAAAATATACATCAAGTTGTTTGTGGTTGGAATTGCACCTGAAACCTTTGATAAAAACAAATCTGTACAACAGTCACCACATGCATTGTACCTCAGCCAACAAACAGATAAATTGAATATCAAATGTTGCGGCGGAAATGGTGGCACTAGCAGCAGAAGATAATGAGAGTGAAATCAACATCTAAGCTGAACATTAAAATTATTACAAATAAAGTCACTTGAAGGCGTCTCGTATTTCGGTTTGTATGCTATAGCAACTTCTCAGGTTGGCCTCTATCATGATGACGAACTCATTAAAGTCAATACTACCACTCCCTAGTGCAAGCAAAATAAAGAGACCAATGTTCTATCAACATTAGCCAATTCTATGCTACCGTACCCCAGCCATTGCAATCAACAGACAAATCATCCCAACATAACAAGAACGTGAGAAACAAACGGGTATAAGATTGAAGAAAAGTACACTTTGTGAATACCTGAACGCCTCACGTATTTCGTCTTCGTTATCATCGTCTTTTATCTTGCGCGCCATCATGGTAAGAAATTCAGGAAATTCTATGGTGCCATTGCCTAAGACAAGTGATTCAAGTATACATCAATTGCTACTAAATGTGCAAGGTTATTTCCCCATCCTCAAAGAAAGTTCCAAGGCGACACTTAAGCACAGTGAACAAAAACTTATCTATATGATGCATCATCAAAACTTTACACTACATCAAGGTGCTGAAAGAAAAATCTCAAGTCCGTGATGATTTGCTATCAGCTAGTTCACTAACAAATACCTTCATTGGGTCCGCCTGGAGCATCTGGATATTGCAAAGGATCCATTCTGGTCGATGGATCACTTTGAACAATGTTCGTACTGTGTTTGGTTAAACTACAACACTGTATCAAGTCTATATGCGATAAGTGCAGAAATTTAGCTGCTACACTTTCCCCTACTCTACTCAAACTACGTATACAAACTAATTATTTGTGACAATATGAATGCATATTTTATTCACGATCAGAGAGTTAAAGCTCACATCAGTAACTTTCGCCTCAAATATTTTCAAAATAGAGTCTGTGAAATTACCAAAACTAATAAAACGCTGGTAAAGTGCATAAAATCTGAACGTACACCCTACCATATAAACGCAGCATTTTTTTGTGGAAATAAATTACAAATAATGAATTAAAACGTATATTTTTGATATACAAAATTCAAAAGCTAGTGTTTTTCAAAGGAGATGGTACCTTCTTTTACAAAATAAATTTTCAATTCCATATATTGTTTCAAAATTTAAGACAATTTTATGGCCAACCCATCTCCTTGTTGCTTGCAAATTTCACAGATGTGTTAAAGTTGTTTGAGCTTCAGCTTCTTCAGCACTTGAGCATCTGAGCTGTTATTATTGGGCATAAATTAAATTTACCTTATGTACATGGTACTTCTAATGTCTGTTTATAATACATATATATTGTATTATACTATTAACATATTTAATGTGTAATAATGTCCATATTAATATGTAAACA
>JBCAUI010502150.1:0-13230 GCA_038406195.1 Haplosyllis anthogorgicola | reverse complement strand
ATGATAATAATAATAATAATAATAATAATAAATACAGTAAAGCCTTCATTTAAATTTTCAATGTTTGTTTACCACAATCTATGACACCTTTCTTTTACATGTTGTTGTGGACCCTTTGTTGCCCTAAATGAAGGACGAATCTTGAACTGTCATTTAAAATCAAGACAGTTTAAACGTTAAACGTTTCAGCTCATATGCCTTAGTTTTTATGTTTAGAGTTGAAGTTTATCTAAATATTTAGTCGTTTTCTTTCATTAAGTAGACCGCTATCTTGTATTTTGGGACACAAAAAATATCTTGGTGGCTTATCAGAGAAATATCCCACACGGCCACGTGCGTTCAAGGGGACTCAAGACGTTTACGTGGCTCATCATCTGCAGAAATTAACCGTATTTTCACCATTGTTCTTAAATCAAGGGCCATGGGATGCAACAAGTTGTATTTAATGTTATTTAATCTGATGTGTTATGAATCAGGGATTGTATACAGTTGTATACCTTCTTATTGGCCCATTGTTGTGAACTGACAGTAGTCAGTGAGGCAGCACAACCCTAAATGTTTGGATCAGGGATTGTATATAGTGATATACCTTCTCGGTAACTCACTATTTTAAGCTGTCAGTAGACCATGTGAGGCAGTGCAGCCTGAAGTGTTAGGGATTGGGGATTATGTGTAGTCACACACCTTCTCACTGACCCATGTTTTAAGGTGTCAGTTTTCCATGTCAAGCAGCACTGAAATGTTAAGGATCAGGGACTGTATAAGGAATACACCTTCTCACTGGCACACTGTTTTAAGCTGTCAGTGGTCAATGTGAGGCTGCACAGCCTGAAGTGTTAGGGAATACGGATTGTATGTAGTGATACACCTTGTCACTGACCCATGTTTTAAGCTGTGAGTAGTCCATGTGAGGCGGCACAGCCTGAAGTGTTAGGTGCTACTGACAGATAATATAAATAAACAATAAGGAAACAATGTAACCAATCTGTCAGCTAACTACTTAACTCTCACTGACACGAAACATGACGGCTTCAGTGTAGAAAAATATCTACTGTGAGAAATGCGTGAAATTACAGAGTGAATATTGTAGCGTGATACATCTACCGTGAGAAATGCGTGAGTTTACAGTTAAATCATACTGCAATGCAAAGATGTGCAAAGGAATATATTTTCAAAGGGCCCACTGTGGAATTTTTAAGTGATGATTTGATTCTATTTGACTTCATCGCACATAAAGGAGAAGATTTTCTTTAGATTTTTTATGTCCATTTTGTGCCTTTGTTTTTTTTAGCGACAACAGCGTGAAATTCTATTGTTCAGAAATTCCAGTTCATTCTCTCAATTGTAAAAAACCCCAAGAAATTTTTTTGTTATCACAGATTCCTACTGTATTTCTGTATTCCTTTCCACTGCATGTCTTACTCAGCAAGCTGCTTTATGAATGGACAAAATTCTTAGAATAATTCCCACGACTTCTAAAAAGAGTCACATAGGATAGAGTTTCTAAGTGTAATGTTCCTCAGGAGTAAACCAACCTTCCCTCTAGAAATGTGACCGACTTTTATCTCCTTGGACAAATTTGTTTCATCTATTTAAGGAAAGCAAAAACAAAGTCATATTTTGTGGCTCAAAATAGCTCAGATGCACAAAATCACCAAAAAGTGCCGATCCCCCGGGTCCGAGAAGACCAAAGTGTTCAGTGACTTCCATCGCTGCAAATCAGAGGTTTGATTCCCAGTTGTTAGGGACAGCATGTACATTAAGCTATTTTATACCTAAAACTCTCACTTCTATTTGAAAAGCACATCAATTGCATTGCAAACTGTACTGTTTCCCAACTTTAAGTTTTGACCTGAAAAAAGACTTGTACCATGTCTACATGATGGTCTCATGTCTTTTTTCTTTCTAAAATGAGTTTATTATGTCTAAATTAGTCACATAGAATGAAAAAAAATTCTTTGTCTTAAAAGAGTTGATTCATCATTCACTGATGAACCTGCAATTGAATGAGTCATACACCTTTACCTCACTTCATAAGAAAGTTTCACAATAAGCTCTTGTCACTGTTTTGTACTCAACATTAAAGAGAACAACCGTATTGTCTTGACTTTCCTTGATGACAAATCCGGTTAGTCACCGACCTCTCAGCTGTATTTTTGTTATCCTCAGGGGCCTTGCTGTATTTTCATTTTCCTGAGGGGCCGTGCTATTTACCACGCTCCCTACGGACCTGCCGTGTTTTTATGCGCACTACTCCCCGGGTGTTGTCTCTCTAAACGCACCCCCGGGTTCTCTCCATACAAACTACGTTAATCTGTGTCGCTTATGGAAAACTGAAGCTGTAGGTCAATGTCAGTTAGAATTCCTTATGGGAATTACGTGTTTGTGTGGACAAGATTCACACATTTTATTTTATTTACAAAGCTGTAGTAAAATTTGAAATGTGACATTCTAGATTTTTCTTATTTTCGTTTACTTAGTCTATCAAATTTTCTGGACATGTAAATTTACCTATTGTTGTAGTCCATTTAAGTTGGTCATTACCGGGATAGAATTTTGTCTTGAACACCAAATTAGGGAATAGACAAATTTTTAGTATGTAAACTGGCTTTAATCATTAGCAAAGCACAAAGTGGAATACTATTACTTATAATGCTCTTCTGAAACTGAGTTTCGTCAGGACTACCAATGGTCGATCTGGAGGGGGAGGGGTGCCGCTCTTCTTCCGGTCTAACGGCCGAAAATTCTTTAATATCACTGAGCGCCTCCTCCAACGGCTTAAAGGTACCCTGACGGTCCTTCAACGAGAATTTCTGGATCTGGTCCTGCCTTTTGTTTGTTACTTCGATGTCAGTTAATTCCACTTCAAATTTGATGAAATGATAAAAATGACTCATAATAGTAGCTTTGAAAAAAATAAGGCTTTCACTTTCAATTACACTTGTACTCATACTCTGACTATTCTTTCGGTGTCGTGTGAAGTCGATTAATCAGATAAGGAACAGGAATAGAGTCGCGTTCACCCGCGGCAGCTGCTCGTCTTCCCAGCACCGTCATGCCGTTACTCAGGGTAGCGAAACAATACGCCGAAATACCCCACTTTACTACTCCATTTAATACCTATTATAATGACTTAGTTTTAATTTTTCAACATTAATCTCAAAATCTGCATCTAGTTTTTATACTACATGTAGTCTATTTTAGATGAATCTCAGACATTAGTAGATATTAGATAGATTATCAGTTATCAGTACCTTTACTGTAACTGTGAAAAATTTCTTCCCAATATATTTGCTTGGTATCCCACAGTCAATTTGACCTTTAAAAATGGGGCCGAAATTCAGCATAGATCCAATTCATTTTTATTGACAGGTTAGATCCATTTAAAGTGTAATTTTCATCAGTATTTTTACAGATTTGCAATTACTTGACCACTGGGTGTTGTACGCCGTTTACATTTATGTTGAACAGTGTATCGTTTCGCTACCCTGTTACTGAGCCGTGTCAAATGTCACAATATCGCACGGACAGAACAATCCTGGTTTGCGTGACGAAACGAAAAGTCTTAATGAAGTAACGTTCCTATACATATTTTAATCGAATTGAATTGCAAAAATTTCCAGGTTTCTTCTTGTCGATTTCCCTCAGGTATTAAACAATTCTTCTTGCAAACAAACATAGGCTGTTTTAAATTAATACTGATTTGGTGAATCCTTTGTACTTTTTGGGGTGATTTTCCTTAATCAAATACCAACGACAGTTACTCAAAAGCAACTGTTTCAGATCGTGACATCACTACTAAAAGTTTAGCGCCCCACAACAATTGAATTTCATGCTGAGCTCATTCAATTGAATTGTAGCGGGGAACTTTTGGTTTTAATGATCTGAATTATTTAAGTTATGTCCTCAGTGCATTCTTAATTAATCAATTGGCATGCGGAAGTCCTATTGACACCATGTTAATGACTCCATCATGGATTACATCCCTTGTTATACTTGCAGGCATGAGGCTACTGCTGGAGCCTAAGGCTGACTCCATCATGGATTACATTAACGACATCCTGGAGGACCGGAGCCGGAACCCCTTCCGGTACGACCCGATGAACTGCCGCATCCTGTCGGGTGAGGAGGAAGGCGCCTTCGCCTGGATGTCCGTCAACTATCTCAGGGGATACTTCTCCCACCCAGGTACGATACAAACTAATATATCACGTTAGAAACACTGGAGGTGACAATACATAAGGTCACTAAGGTTAACCAGTTATATTAACACCTGTGTGGGTTAAGTTTGAGTGTCAAGGTCGTGGGTTCAGGTGCAAATTGCTCAGTTTAGTAGCTATTTATCTATTTAATATTTATTCATTCATTGTGATGAAGGTCAAGAAGTGTGTCAAGGACATTCAATGGTCAACCTTTTGGGATAATTGTATAATGTTTGCCAACTGCAAGTCGGTTGTGTAAGGCTGTGTAGAGTCTGTGAAGGTTACATGCGATGACTAGCATGCAATTAGAAATGTCACAATGCCAAAAATACCAAGAGAGCCCAACTCATATTTCTACCATCTTAACGTTGTAGACACCATGGATTCGGTGGGCATACTGGAGATGGGAGGAGCATCAACACAGATAGCGTTCGTGCCCGACACCAGCGTCCTTGCCGACAAGTTTCCTGTAAGCGTAGGGGGAGAACGGTACCCTCTGTATGTACACAGGTCAGTACCATTATATAACCATCAGGGGTGTTCGGTACCCTCTGTGTGTACACAGGTCAGTACCATTATATAACCATCAGGGGTGGTAGGTACCCTCTGTGTGTACACAGGTCAGTACCATTATATAACCATCAGGGGTGGTAGGTACTCTCTGTATGTACACAGGTCAGTACCATTGTAAAACCATCAGGGGTGGTAGGTACCCTCTTTTTGTACACAGGTCAGTACCATTATATAACCATCAGGGGTGGTAGGTACCCTCTGTATGTACACAGGTCAGTACCATTATATAACCATCAGGGATGTTAGGTACCCTCTGTATGTACACAGGTCAGTACCATTATATAACCATCAGGGGTGTTAGGTACCCTCTGTGTGTACACAGGTCAGTACCATTATATAACCATCAGGGGTGTTAGGTACCATCTGTATGTACACAGGTCAGTACCATTGTAAAACCATCAGGGGTGGTAGGTACTCTCTGTATGTACACAGGTCAGTACCATGATGTAACCATCAGGGGTGTTAGGTACCCTCTTTTTGTACACAGGTCAGTACCATTATGTAACCATCAGGGGTTTTAGGAAATGTTTAAAAATACTTTACGTAAGCAAGATCTCTCTGTGCTCTCAGTATCTTCTGTAAAATACAACATCCAAAAAGATACAATATATTTTTAGGTATTTTATTACTAAATTTAACAACATTTAAACCAATTTAAGCGTTAATTGTCCTTGTTTATGCTTGTAGTTATTTATATTACGGTCAGACCTATGCGGACAGGTGGGTGAAGGAATATTTACAGGAGATGAACCCTCAATCCACCGTTATACACAACCCCTGCAAACTAGTAGGTGAGTTATTAATTCTTCATGTTTCAACTTCGAATATCTGAGCTTGAAAAGTTCACGGAAGAATGCTCAAGCTTTGTATCATCACATCGCGTTCAGCAGATCATGAAATGGCTATTAAAAGCTCATTCAAATTAATTTTTGCAGGATCGCTAAACTTTTGATAGTAATTTCATGATCTGCTTTTTAAGGCAGTTAATCATCTTTATAAGGTTCTACGTTATCCAGTCCTTCCATAATAGCGATGGTACCAATATTACACCAGTGGCCATCTTGACCTAATATGAATAATCATGATGTGAACCCCGTAGGAGGGGAAGATTGTTCGAGACCCTGTGGGAGATGTTTAGCTGCCACCTAATCATCACCATGAGGTGATGGCTCGCTTAAGGGATAGCTCACACCAAGGTTGGGTGAGTTCTAGGGTGATTCTCTGGCTGAACAGTTAAAAGTTGTAAATTTTTGCGCCTCAGTACACGGAATTCGTATCAGAAGTTTAACAATAACTTCAAAAGCAAAGCGTAAAATTCTTTCGTTCTCTCCTTTGTTCTCTTCGTTTCCAAAATGATACGAGTTTTGTGTAATGTCAAAAGCGCAGAATATCAAGAGTAAATAAACAACAACTCAAATGATGGTTTTTTTTCATTTTTCGGTACAGATGACGTGGATGACGATACAATAAACTGGTTGCGAATCCGCTACATCGGGTCGGGGCAACCCTACCGCTGTCTGGAGATCATGTACGAGTACGTCTACAAGTCTGAGCCGAGGCGGTGCAACCCCAAACCCTGCGCCATAGGTAGGTGTACTCCCTAACCCCAAACCCTGCACCATAGGTAGGTGCACTCCCTAACCCTAAACCCTGCGCCATAGGTGAGTGTACTCCCTAACCACAAACCCTGAACCATAGGTAGGTGTACTACCTAACCCTAAACCCTACGCCATAGGTGAGTGTACTCCCTAACCCTAAACCCTGCACCATAGGTGAGTGTACTCCCTAACCCTAAACCCTATGCCATAGGTGAGTGTATTCCCTAACCCTAAACCCTGCACCATAGGCGAGTGTACTCCCTAATCCACAACCCAAAACCCTGCACCATAGGTCAGTGTACTCCCTCACCCCTAACCATAAACCCTATGCCATAGGTGAGTGTACTTCCTAACCATAAACCCTGCACCATAGGTGAGTGTACTCCCTAACCATAAACCCTGCACCATAGGTGAGTGTACTTCCTAACCATAAACCCTGCACCATAGGTTAGTGTTCTCCCTAACCAAAAACCCTGCACCATAAGTAGGTGTACTCCCTAACCATAAACCCTCAACCCTGTGCAATAGGTGAGTGTACTCCTAAACCCCAAACCCTGCGCCATATGTAGGTGTACTCCCTTACCCCAAACCCTGCACAATAGGTTCGTGTACTCCCTAACCCTAGACCTAAACCCTGCACCATAGGTGAATGTACTCCCTAACCTGAAACCCTGCACCATAGGTGTACTTCCAAACCCCAACCCTAAACTCTGCCAATAGGGAAGTGTACTCCCTAACTCAAAACTCTGCACCATAGGCAGGTGTACTTCCTACCCCTAAACCCTTAACCCTCAGGTAACTGTACTGCTGACCATTTGTTTTGGTGTAATAATATTACGTGTATATTTACGTTTTGCAGGTCCGAACTACCAGCCGACGATCAGGAGTAACGAGTTGTTCTACGCCGTGTCGGCATTCCTCTACTCGCTCAACACGCTCAACATCGTCGCCGAGAACGGAACGTTCAGCCCCGCCGAACTAAAGGCCGCAGCCATCAGCTACTGCTCCAAGGTACGGTACACCCCAGGTAGGGTACTCACCCAAACACTAAACACACAACCATCAGCTACTGCTCCAAGGTACGGTACACCACGGGTAGGGTACTCACCCAAGCACTAAACACACAGTCATCTCTTTCTGGCCCAGGGTACGGTGCACCCCGGGGCGGATACTCACCCAAACCCATACAAGCTTCCCTGTAGAGTACCCATCCAACCTCTATCACCCCTGGTAGGGAACTCATCCAAACCACATACGCGCCCCACGGGAAACTCTTCGTGCTGCTGACCGCTGTTACGCTTTTTATATTTTCATTGCACATTACACTGAACCTTTACCTTGCAGGACATCCCGACGCTACTGAACGAGACGGCATCGCTAGTGGAGTTCCAGAAGTACCTGCCAAACTACTGTCTGATGGGGCTCTACTCCTACACGCTGTTCACACGAGGGTACGGCTTCCATGAGAACTCGCGCCAGCTTATAGCAACCGAGGAAATCAACGGCCAACCTGTGCGTAAGTACATCCGTGTAATATCATCAACCCAGCTGTGCGTAAGTACATCCGTGTAATATCATCAACCTACCTGTGCGTAAGTACATCCGTGTAATATCATCAACCCAGCTGTGTGTAAGTACATCCATGTAATATCATCAACCAACCTGTGTGTAAGTACATCCATGTAATATCATCAACCAACCTGTGCGTAAGTACATCCATGTAATAGATCTATCATCAACCAACCTGTGCGTAAGTACATCTGTGTAATATCATCAACCAACCTGTGCGTAAGTACATCTGTGTAATATCATCAACCAACCTGTGCGTAAGTACATCCGTGTAATATCATCAACCAACCTGTGCGTAAGTACATCTGTGTAATATCATCAACCACCCTGTGTGTAAGTACATCAATGTATTATCATCAACCAACCTGTGTGTAATCCATGTGATACCAATAACCGGCGGGTAGGCGAGTATATCCATGTGATACCAATAACCGGCGGGTAGGCGAGTATATCCATGTGCGCGTCTCATTAAAACCAACTTAAATCACCACCTCAGTGGGTATGTTGAATACAGGGCAAACTTCCTTCAAATATGCTACCTAGAAATTTAGCGTCACTGGTGCCAATTTTACACCTTTTGTACATCACAGAAAGTCTCTTCTTATCTCGCAAATCGTTACTGATCGTACCTAAAGAAATAGAGATCTCACCCAAAAGACTCTTGTGTTCCAGATAAAAATGGTCTCCTTTAATGAAGGTTTATGTTGTTGTTGCTTACAGAATGGGCTCTGGGCGCTATAATCTACGAGACACAGAGGCACCAGCCGTGTCCGACTATAGGGATGTTATCCTCGTCGACCGCGTACAGCACGCCGTCACAAACTCTTGCACTCACAGCGTTACATGTACTACTAGTTAATCTATTGGTTATTAGGCGGCATTGATGTAGCGCTTAGACTGATAGACAAAACCACGTGCCTTCCATCTCCAGTCTATTTTATCTGTTTCGTATCTTTGCATTTTCTCACTTAAATTCCATTTCACTTAAATTGTCTATTTAAGGTTATATTTTTGTAAATAAGACAAGAAATGCAATCCAATCTAGAAACAATAGTAATTGACACTCATACAGCTTTGTTTAAAAAGCAGTGTGAATTTCTACTGTTTCCAAAATAAATGATAAATTTTGTGCAAAATGTGGAAACAATGAAAATGCATTGTTAAGTCTGAATTTCTATTGTTCCCAAATTGAAAAGCATTTCTCGAGCTGATATGTACCTTCACTCTCAGTTATTTCCTTGCCGATTCGTTATCTATGACGTTTTCTATACTTTAACTACTATACCTCATGATCAAATGATTTACATTGATTTTATTTGTAAATGAATGAAGCAAATTCACAAATAATAGCTTTGTGGGGAAAAAACCGAAAGTCTGATTTGTAAAAGTTTTGTAAAAAGTTATGTTTACACAAATTAGTTGTAACATTAGCAGTGTGTTTCATGAAACCTCCATTGTATTTTTCTGCATTTTGCGTTCACACTTGTTCGAGTGAAATGCACAGCGTGGAATTCTGGGTATTTTCCATACACGCGTGTAACGCATTGATAAATGTGCCCAGTGCCCAATTTTTCAAACGAGTATACAATTATTTATACAATTGTTAGTTAATGAATGTAACAACACTGTTTGTAGCGTCATGGCGTCATATGACAACGTGTACTTATGACGTCACAGTCTAAACAACAGGACGTGACAACAGCACTGCTTCTTGGCAAATAAAAGTAGAAAGTGTGATGAATTGGTGACAATTTTCTGGGCTGAAGAGCACCTAGTCTTGTAAAATTTCATTTGATAGACTTTGAAAAACGAGATAGTGGTTTCTTGAAACACACAGTTAATGATATGGTATTCATTCACACACTTACTTTGTTATGTTATAAATAACTGACTTTAACGTCAAAAGTTCAAAAATCACTAAATATGTAAAACAAAAAGAATCTGCAGATTGACACTGTAATATATCGATGGTGCTACTGTTTTCTTCACTTTAATATTCTATCTTTTATCCGAGTTGTTATCTTCGTCAGGTTGTTGTTGATGTTGCTGTTATATTGTTTTGTACTCAATAGAAACTGTGTAAAATGTCAAGCAGAGTACAGGTGGCTCTTATTGGTATGTAGGTCGCCCTGACCTAATTCCCTGACCTTAGCAGTTGTTATTATATCAGAGCAATTTACAACCAAAAATAAGAGACATTTGTAATAACGGTTTATCTTTTCTAAATTTGAGAAAACTCAATTAAAGATACAAATAAACTGGTCTCATTCGAAATGCCTAGCCAAGAGGAACTTCGGAAATACAGTTGGAAATTGATTTGAACAATGTGAAATACAGAAGAAAGGACCCTTGAAACCGAATACTATTTGTCGTACTGAGCATTGTCACATTTGGTGGCAGTTGCATCTATGTTCGTGTCCTTTCAAATTGAAAGGGTTAAACTTAATGTAACCCGAGCGGAGCAAACAATACGTTTTGGAACAATAGTGTCTTTACATTTTATTCTGAAACAATAGAATGTGTTTTTTAAATTGTTTTAGGAACATTTTCTATTGTTTCGAGAATGAAAAGCAGGGGCGGATCGAAGATTTCCCGTTGGGGGAGCGCCCGACCCGTTGGGGGCGCCCCGCCAATGAAAAGACTAACTGAAAATGGCATATTTGTAAACTGTATGAACTTTCCTAATTTGGTCAACTTTATTAAACGCTTAGCATCATATCAATTTATGCTGCTCTAACCATGGCAAAAAAATTGTTTTAAACGAAATACGGTTTTACTGGGAGAAATCCTAGGTTCTGCACATGGTCCATTGTTGACTGGATAAACGGTCTTGCACTCACCCCAAGGCTTAAACGTGTGATCGGAATTTACTGTGCTGGATG
Source organism: Haplosyllis anthogorgicola (assembly GCA_038406195.1). Lineage (NCBI taxonomy): Eukaryota > Metazoa > Annelida > Polychaeta > Phyllodocida > Syllidae > Haplosyllis > Haplosyllis anthogorgicola. The sequence goes on along the minus strand of JBCAUI010502150.1, from coordinate 2,406 downwards.
TGATACGGGCAGAAGTACTTAAACCTGTGTGTTGTGAGGTCATTCAGAGGTCAAATAATTTTGTGTTGTGTCTGTACATGGGGTAAGAGTGTGGAACTCCAGTAAAGGGAAACTGAAAGGATTTTATTTCAATATTAAAATTAACGGCTATCAAATGTTACTATTAATATAATTATAAAGAAACCTCACCAAGTAATAAATATATCCTTCGCGACCGTGTGACGGTGACGACTCTTAAAGACGTCATTTCATTGTTTCTTCAGTGCTTTGACGTGAGAGCAAATTGTTTCAGTTGCCATGTGGTCTCTAAAATGCTACAAAATACACAAAACCTATCACTTAGGTGCCTGTCTTCAGGCAGTAACTAAAAACTAGTTTATATTGTTTTGTTTCACAAATTAACTTTCTTGTTATTGAATTCCACCAGAAATTCTTGGAATTTTATTTTATAAAAAATATATAAAATACGTAATCCACACAAGAAAGTGATTATGAGATGTTTGTTGTTACGCGGAGACGACTGTGAAGTTGTAAATAAACGAACCTGTGACTTGTATATTTTACTATCAATTCAATAATAATAAATGTACAAATCTAAATTTCTGGGATTGTCTCTCATTTTCATGAATCGGAGGTCAGATCTAAGGGGTCTCGTACCAAACCTTATAACAGAACAGGAAGTCCCCATCAGTTGAATCACCCTGATGATAAGACTATGGCCTATTTATGGGGAAACAAGCCATGAATGAGACAATCGAGGTTTTTCCAAATTAAATTTAGCTTGCTTAATTAGGCAAATTAGGCCAATTCACCTAATTAGACAAATAATTTAGGCAAATTAGGCGAGTTAGCCGAATTCACCTAATAAGGGAAGAAAATTAGGCGAATTAGGCAAATTTGAGGAATTAGACTTACAAAAATAATTAGGAAAAACCTCGAATGGCCTTAAGAATACGATCAGGTTTTTTGGCCATAAAAGGTTATTCCCTACTGATAAGACCAGGTCTGATCTTCGGGGAATTCCGGTACTGCTTGAAGAAAGAAACTGGTCTGCATAATCGAATACTTTAAAATGTTGGCATGGTTGAATTTGGGGAAAAATAGAGATAAGTTTGAATGAAAATCTTGTAAGAGATAAACGTTTCTCACCTTACGTCGTAACTTTCTCCATCACGGTGGGAATTCCTAGTGTTTGTTCTTTTGTGTGATGAGAATCTGATGTGTTCAAAGAAGACGATGAACAAAGAAACAAAAACACCAATACATAGGCTGAGGACGTTATGAATCTTTTTTGGGAAAATCAGATCGTGAAATTACTATTAAAAGTTCACGTTCAAATTTCAATAACTCAGCATGAAAGTCAATTGGTGACTTGTGCTGTCTCTGTACCCTGTGCTGCCTCCAATTTCAGATGGCCACAACAGGATCCCAACTCACGTTGGGTTTACAGCTGCTGCAAGGCTGATAAGACAACCAAATGATAGAAATGACGAGTTTGCTCCTTTACGCAACTCAAATTTACAATCTAAATTATACCGTTCCAAACGATACAATTTAAAGCTCCATGCATGTCAATAATATAAAACAAAAATGGTAACCTGTCTGTCATTGAACAGAATTTACTACCTCCAAGTAAATATGGAAAATGAACACCAATTCTCAAGTTCAAAAATTTCTTTTATTCGTCATATTTACAATATATTTAGATAGAAAGAAATAAAGTGTTAAATATTTATCCGTATGTACACATATCCGTTTTGAGATTCGTACGTTACATTGCGTCATGTACGTTTAGAACGTTAAGCGAGGAAAGACTTCGTATTGTGACGTCATTCTCTTACGTCATTCTCTCAGGTCTCTTGCGTCATAACGCCCATGTTACATTAGGGAGGTCAAACACCGGGTTTTCGTATTTTGACGAAATAGGAAAACGCATCTAATACTCGAAATGTCACGACCGGAAACGAACACGTCACAATAGATCTACTTGCTGCATTGATCGGTCATATCAATTTTGAAATGATAATTCACCAAAAACAAAAATTATGTCAATTTTTAATATTTCCAAAAATGTGGTATATTCCCAGTAAGATCAGAGTTTAGGTAGACAACATCCACTTGAGGTTACATGTTACCACCTTCTCGCTGTCCCTCTGATCATTCTCCAATTTAATTTTTCATGAATTTTTTGCTTTTTGATGAAAATTTTTACATTATTATGAACCTTTGCTTTACCTAATTTCTTAGTTTTCTAAAAAAATTATTATTATTATTATTTATGCGCAAGTATGCGTATCCTGCAGTGGCGGGTCCAGGATTTCTCATGGGGAGGGGGGCGCCAACCTTGGGGCGCCCCAATTTTTACCCGATTTTAGCGCAAAAATCCCCAAAAACTGCATGAAAATG
>JBCAUI010502149.1:0-26359 GCA_038406195.1 Haplosyllis anthogorgicola | reverse complement strand
ATTTAGGTTCAAAGAAAAAGACAAATATGGCTCCCAATTTGAGAATAATGGTCACAGCAACATAATTTTTGCTAGGCATTGAGATAGGACATAGGTACATATGTGTATAAAACATGAAGTCTCTATGATTAATAGTGTGCTCAAGGTGGCTGTGCACAGATGACAATGATGACAACAACGGATGACGGACAATTCATGATTCTATAGGCTCTTTGGCAATTATGCCAAAAAGTCGGGGGAAGCATGAGGGTCAGTGCTCCTTATCGGGACACCTCGTTTAGAAGAAGTAGTAGTGCTGGTTGAGCTTAAATAGTCAAACAAAACGCATGATAGAGGGACAGGCAACTTGAAAAAGGAGGCCACTCCAAACTCTTGATCGGCTGTCCAGGGAAAATGACAGTTCTGTCAGTTTTGAAGTCTCATCTATCCAGTGTATGTGGTGAATAAGTGGTCCAAGCCACGGAAAGAGTCGGCAGTAAAAACGCTCGTTGTGTGTGACAGAAATGAAAGGTTGAGTCAGGAGCGCTCACATCGTCACAAACCTCGCATAAACTACGCGTCGGAAGATGCACTTGTTTCAGTTACACGTGAACCTGTGCATTTTGGTCTGAACAGACAACGAGCCATAGTAATTGTTAAAGTACTGCAAAATAACTCGATATGCATACTTCACATATAATTTTTCTCCAATGTTCTCTTCAAATTCTCTTATCAATCAGGGCCTTTGGCAGAGGCAGATCCAGGATTTCGCGTTGGGGGAGCATCGGGAAATTTTATGTAGTTGACACGGGCACCTTCAGATTTTCCCCCAAAACCCATGAAAAATAAAGGAAATGTTTGGTTGTCAATGTCGAGGACAGAAACTATGAAAATATACACAAACGTATGGAAACACAAATCATTAAGTAGTGGTTAGAAATTAATTAAAACTTCAACTATACTTTATTCTTCATCTCTACGTTAATGGTAGCAAAGGACAATAGGACCCAACTAAACAGATGATAACTGATTTGTGGCAGAAAAATAACTACTAACGTTTTTTTGTAACCAGGACTATATTTATCTTTTTAAACTTCGTAGGCGCTCTTGATTTCCACACGGTGAATCCGGGAAAGGCAAAGAAGAAGAAAAGACTTGAGACTCGACAGCTTAAACCATACCGCGCGCTTCTCTGCTCTCCCGTCATTGCCTGCAGTAACGATGGGCGGGACCTCATGAATATTGAACGGCTGTGTAAAGGGCCACGTGACGGTAAATAACCGCCCTTTAAAGAACGGTTGGATGGATTAGTGCTGACACGCGCTATTAAGATGGAAGTTACACACGACAAATCTGATATTTGGATTGTTGTTGTGTGTATGTGAAGTAAGGAAATAGACACAAGTGAAGAAGGGACTTTCGGCTTGTTTACTCAGAGCCATTGAAGCAGGGTGACTGTCGCACAGCTTTGAGCCTAAAAGCCTAAGCCACCTACCTACCTACTGCCCAGCTACCTGAACAAACGGGAGCTTGATTCACACAGCGACCCCGTAACACTAGTCGGAGCAAAGGAGTCACCATCGAACGCCGCAGGGACCTCATTCGCATCGGCAAGAAGCAACAATGTCAGCCGCAGATCTGCACGGTCTTTCCGCGGCCTATCCACCTCAGACTGGCAGTCCTCCCGACGCTGCTACTCTTAACGAAATGATCGCCAGAAATAAGTTCCTAGAAGGTGGGTGCTGTCTAAATACAATTTCCTCTCTATAATCTTTTTAATTTTCTCCCTGTGTTATTTTCATCAGTGCAATGGGTATTACTGTTTGAACGGAATCAGGCAAATTAATTTTTCTCTGAGCTGGGGTATTGATATTAGTCGCGATATCAACAATACTAAGTTGATTGTTTCGATGCAATTACACTTATGAGCAAACACGAAAATAATATTTGTATTAAAACTTTATAAGCTTGGAATATTCGATTTTCGGATTTTTCAATCTTTCATACACTTTAGTAAATTGCGCTGGGACCACCCAAATTCAATATTATTACGGTAATGGAAGAAGTTGTAGTCTTGTCGCGTCGGCCGTCCAATCCACCTGATGGCTAGTACCGTTCTTGATTAGACTCATTTTGCGATGCTTTTATGAAAATTTTACATATTTCGGCAAACACCACTAGCTGATTGCTTTAGTCAGTCAGAAGTAGGTTGCAGTGGTGCTGATAGTGTGCTCAAACAAGGCTCTTTCTTGCCTGCTTAAGTGAATGAGCAAACTTTGGATTTTCCATAAAAGAGACGGTAATTTCATATAAACCTTCACATAGCAGAAAAGGCCTCGTCATTGAGTTTTATCGTTCGGCAATGTTCCTAGTCTAGCTACTCACTCGTTGGATGCCTTCAGCACCAAAACAACGAATTCAATGGGATCTTTTCTTGGACATTTGAAACAAAACTGGACTAAGAATTTGCAACCTATGGGCACTCGGTGCGCACTTAGCCACACCTGTGACGACTTTAAATGGATAAAGTGGTACTCAAGCGGAGCCTAACAGCACTGGACATACGCATTACGAGGGCTCTATGTAAGATTGAAAAGACGCTTAAGGTGTTAGAAATGGCGAGTGTCCAGATACTGGATTCATTCCCAGTGTGCTTGTATCGCCTTCGGTAACAGACGAGTACCGTGTGTGTTTTTCACGGCGAACTTTCGGGTATGTTAGACGATTATTTAATTTACCTTTTTTCAGATTCACTTAGGTAAAACTGATCAGAATGTCTCTCTAGGTCAGAATAAATTATTTATTTGGGCCAGACCTCTGAATGTAAAATTTTGGAATATTTGGAAAGCAGCTCATCACATTTCCAATAGTAAATGAGTCTGAGGAAAAAAATCATGATTTAAGTATTGAAGTCAAGTTTCAAGTCAGCAGAAACACGGTAAATTGTGCAGAATATTTTGATCTATGCAATCAGCGTTGTGAAACAATCTGATGCTTATTTTGCGAACCACACGAACTATTCTGATCCAGAATGGCTTTCTCAGTTACAACTGCGGACACAGTAGATAGTTCGCATTCTTGAGAGCTGAGAACCTTTTCAGCTTTGGTTCCGAATTCCACTTGACCATGAAACATGTGGATAACAACCAGTGCACTTTGGGTTCTGAAGTGCTGCACTTGTATCCAGTGTATCTCCGGGGCAACAGGTATCCTTTAATGTGCCTTGAATGCGCTATGAATTCGCCGTCATTCTTGAGAATGAAAGATTACCCCGTTCCCACGACCAGGACAGGGGGCCACGGAGAATGACTTTGAAGTCTCCATTTGTATCCTGCATTCCCAACCTGCAGGCAGGACTCCTCCTGGTAACAGGAAAAAGTGCCTGCACTTGTTCCTGCTGACCCTTATCCTGACACTGCGGCTGCAGGAAGCTTTGATGCTCTTTTGATTCATTCAGTTCACGCTGTTATTGTTGTTAATATGGGGACTTCACAACAATCGGGTCGTGCGCCGCTGGTCAAAAGCGGCGCTTCCGACAAAAAGCTTTTCTGGCTCTGCGACGCACAATGACAAACCAGCTGCCATGAAATTATTAAATCCAGCCATGGATGACACGGATAAAAGCGTTTAATGTATATTGAAAGGCAAGAATTAGAAACTCTTATCTTCATCTCCAGAGTAATAAGCATAAATTGTTGAATTTATATCTGGGAATGAGAAATTTATCACAAGCTGATCGAATTCAATTAACTGCTTTCAACATGCCTTAAAATGTGGTGCTATTCACGAAATGTGTACAATTGTAAAAAGGCAGATTTGAACACAGCCATCAAAAATGTGTACTTCTATTAATTTTATCAAGCCAAGAATATGAAATATATTTGTGACTGGTCTTCTGTTATATACATCGCACAATTTTCAAATGTTCTGCTACAGAATAGATTCTGCAGATGATGTTCTTATGTCGACAAAGACTTATGTCTAGTGACTTTTCTGTACACATAACCTGGTGTTTATCAACAAAAGACCAAGAACGATAATCTTGCAAATCTGCGCAATTAAATGATAAAATTAGGCTTAATAACTGCAGTGTAATCAAATCAAATCACAACCAAACCACAACAGAACAATCAGCTGATGAATTCTTGGTCCTTTTATTTACAAAACATGGCGGCTGAAATTAGTGGTAATTACACGGTAGCTTCCCATTGTTGCGACTGCTCATCACGCCTTATTATAGCTTGTTCCGTGATATATGATAGTCACACATGACTGAACTCCGGTAGGAATAGTGACGAGACATTATGCAGGTGGAAACTACTCGACTGTGACCTATTATCACTTGCAATGATGTTGTGTTGTGACTGTTGTCTGCATAGCTAAATAAGTTATGCTCAGTGATCGTTTGAATTAAGTTCATGTAGGCCAAGGGCACGGAAACATTTGTGTCTTGGAGAGAGAAAAGGATGAAATTCCCGGAAAGAAAACGAGCGAAGCACGAGAGCGCGCAACAATGTGTCAGTAGTTACAAAGGGGAGCAACTAATAATACAAGCAGCAATAAAATACTGAGAAATAATACATTGCTCGCTATATATCAAGTCATGGTCAAACAAGGTGATATTTACAAAGATAGGTGCTCACCTGTCCCTTGTGAACGATTACTGTTTCCCAAGAGTTGTGTTCCCCCGCTAGAAGGTGGGTGGCTCCCGGGAGTAATGAGGGATAGCTCCCTGGGGATATGGGACAATATTCCGTCAAATTGTTCCCTGGGGACAGAGTGTCACTTCTGCTGTCGTGATGTCTGATTCTTTAACCGATTGGAAAAGCTAAAAATACAGCAATATAAATTGCAACCGTTCTTACCTCCTGACATACTGTTCCGATATTCATTCATGAAACTACTGCGTGTTTTGCTACAACAATTTAATACAGTAGACTAGGATGCAAAGAGTCCGCAATGTAATACAACATTTAACATTACTGTATTAAAATTCTTGCTTTCGAACTGCTATGCATCCAGTTCTTTCAAATATCTTTTTCAAAATAGAACAATAATATTTTCGTGTTTCGCACATTGTAAGGGCGATAGCAATGAAAGTCAAGCATTGTGTATAGTATATTTTTTTCAAAGCACAGTGACGAGGTGATTATGAAAGCACAGTTCGTGGATTACAAGACGCACGTGGCTATTGTCCCAGAAATCCATCATCCGATCTTATCTCCGTGTCCACGTGTCGGCACAGACTATCAAGTCATCGGAACAGAACAAATTACCGCAATTTGAGACCATTTAAGTCTCGAGGTTTTAAGTCATTTCCCCTTCATAACTGTTGAACACTTTGATGCTCGCTGTTTACTTGGCAGTGGTTTTCGCCACGAAATCAAGGCTCTAATAATGTTCGAAAATGTTTATACATCGATAGTTTATTCAACTTTGATATTAAGTCTTGTCCCATGTTGTTTTGCCGGTTTTAATTAATTTTTACATCTAGTACTGGATTAGATAGGAAACATATTTGATGAAACATTTGAGAAAGCTTTCCATTTATTTGTTAGTCAGAATGTGAATATTTTAATATTGGTCTTTTTATCATTGGAGTTGAAACATTGTTTTATAGATAGTCATGACATTACTTGAGCCGATATTAAGGAAAACTTTTGTTGAAATATTACTTGATAGAATCATATGAAAATGATTTCACGAATCCGGGCTTGGATTATCGCTGATGTTACATTACATATCGCGTGTCAGTGTTCATTTACCCCGTTCAGATCTATGCTTTCGACTTTTACCTTATAGCTGAAGCAAAGAGAATCAAGTCTTTTCCCTTAGCCTTAAAACAATGCAATTTCATACTATTTTAATATACTCAACAACGGCACAGTGTGAAATTATTTTGTACTCCAACGCCCACAAACAAATTTACGCGATTTCCTTGAGCTGGGAGAGTTTTATCCCTATTTTACAAGAATGTATCTGTGTAAAAGTAGAGATGGAAATTACTGCCATTGCAACAGGACCACAAATTTTGTGTTTACAATTTAATTTCATCGCTGGTCATAGAGTATGTTTTGTCGTAAAGGAAACCAAAAAAAACACAGACATGAAATCCTACCTCGTCTTTCATTGGACTTGAGATCCATGGTATCTTATGGATGACCTGCACGAAATTTTAATCATAAAAGGTTCACCTTAGTTTGTGAGATGTCACATGAATTCAAATTTCCAGGAGGAATACCCTGCTGTAAGAGTAGAAGGTGCAGGGCTTACAACAAACCGAACGTGTCATGGTGTAACAGGAGACATGGACTGACATGCATCCTACTGACGTATCAGTTCTACTGCAGGTACTAAGGCTTCTCAGAACTGAATAAGGAGCGAACAGTGTTCACATCATTTGGAATGCAATTCGATTGCAGCCTAGTTTTCGATTTATCATATGTAATGTCCACAATAGCAGTTCAGTACAGTCCAGTCCAGTACACTTATGTCTGTAATGTGCAATCGAGTGAAAATTTCAATACCAAAGCTCCAATGTACGGTTTTTCTTGACCACTATTGCAGTGGTTAACTGTAATATTTGCTTCAAAAGTGCCCGCTTGAAAGATATAACGGACATCAAGCGTTCTTCGAAAACATTTGGCCAAAAGTCGAATAGTCTTCTTGTAATGGAGCTCTAGCTACTGCTGACTGTGGTTTGACATGCAGGAGATGTCCTCATTCACTGCAGAAAGGGACATGCAGGAGATAAACCCCCAGCAGGTAGCAGTCTAAGGCCGTATAAGTCCATTGTACAAGTAGCATGACATCAAGTGGAAAAAAACTACATGATCTCATGTGGCAGACCTATCTTAAGCTGTAACTGAAGCCCCACATCGGTTGAGTTTGTTCTTCTGGCAACAAGTAAAGCCTTCTAAGTGACTCTCATTCTCTGCTTAACAATCTCCCAGAACTAACTCGGTATCGAATGAATAAAATCACCTTTGTCTATGCCTCTATTGTTTTATCAAAGGTTTCAGTGCTTGCGTATGATCTCAGGTTACTGTAAATATTTCTCTGAACGTTCAGGTCATTAAAATATTTCTATGGGTTTGGTAAAGATCTGTTGTTCTGTGAAAGACCGCATCCTTATTTTGTTACACTCTCCCGTTAAGCAAATCCTTCGCAAAAAAACATCTGCCCAAAATAAAACTGTTAGATCTATATGCTGACTTATTTGATAAAAGTCATTTTATTCGATTATTTTTACAAGGTTATTAAATTGTAAATTTAATCCCCGTAGTTGACTTTGCCTGTTGATGGGATATTGAAGGGATTTTCTGCCGAGTGAACAATCGGACATGTATCGCTGTGACTTCGCACGTGTGGCTACGGCCAAAAGTCACCTCGTTGTATAGACACAGTTAAAGCAAGCGAACAGGGCACGAAATGACAAACTCAAAATGGCCCAAAAATTACCCTCTTTCCTCTAAGGAATAACCGCTCGGACCTATAATTTTACATCCATTGTTTAAAGCCTGTGCCGAAATCATGGACATTATGGTCTATAATCAGTTTAGGGCGATAATGTTCGGTGTAGGCAAAGATGGATGGGGGTGCTTTATGTACACTGACATGGTGCCCCACCTGACAAGCCTAAAATGAGGGCTAAAAGGTTATGTCAGATAACGTGCCTTCCTATTGTTCAAGGGAACAATGCTTGAATGGGCAATTACCGTTAGCTAGTGTATGTTGTGACTTTGTGGGGTTAGCTTGCTCGATGTAACCTGCATTCATAACTAGTTTGGGCTCCAAGCAAGCTGGACGTTAGTAAATTAGGACAGCTGGTAGTTTGAAATTTGAAAAAAAAATGCTGGATAATGTAGATTCAGGTACGTGTTATATTTTGATTTTTCATATTTTAATGTTTTTTTTCTTCTCATTGTCTACTTTTGATGAGGTTAATGATAACATACTTACTGCAAAACCTGCAAATATTTAAAATCTTGAATCGTTAATTCTAAAAACTCAATATCAACATTGTGAACACTGTAATTTATCAATTGTAAACGAATGAGGCTGTTGCTGACTGATATTTTGTAAGATCTAAAACAGACAACATCGCTCAGTTGTAGAATTGCAATTCGTATTCGTACACGATCTGTGTCAGTGTTATTTATACATATTTAATGTCGTATCTTACACTCTATGATTTGTGACAAATGGCATTACAAAAAGAACCAAATGCAAGATCGATAGGATAATACTAGGTTTATATTTCGACTCATTTGTAAAGTAAACTGTTCTTCATAAATATTTAAACGAAGCGATATGGATGTACTAATTACTATCCAATAGATATTTCCAGACTTGAATTTTTTATGTCTACCTAAAGGCACAAACATAATAAGTTTTCTATGTTTTGATAGCGTGGACTCCATGGTAAAATGCTACTTTAAATTTCAGTTCAATGTTGAAAAGCCATAATTAATATTAGGTCGTTCGCGTTGGTGTCCGTTTATTCCTTAAAATTACACAATACATAATATATCCAAAACAAATGTATTTAAATTATTATTCGCACTTTAAGAAATTTTAGGGCTCAAGAAATAGACATACAGTCTTATTTTAAAGACTATGAATTGACGATTGTTATACCTTTGTAACTCATGACGATACATAACGGAAACTTCATCACGAAGCTAACTAAAGACAGTAAAAAGAAAACTATGTCTCACATGTTTAATACAATATAGACTTATAATGGCATAACAATGGCCTTTTAAAATTGAAATAAATGGTTTCTCTTTAAAATACGAAAAAGAGTTTTTGACACTAATAAGTTAATCTATCAAGGTCTCGTATTTAACAGGATTTTGGCATCATGGAAGATTGTCTCGTTGTCTTAGGTGACGTTTCTAATCAGATTTACTTCACACATAAATCCTTACAATTTAACATGACAATTTTTACAATAGCGCAATGCCAGAAACACCTCTGATGCTTACGACCAATCTTGTACAGACAACACAAAAGTTTCACTGAAACTTTAAGTTGCAATTTAAAGAAAAAACCCCAAAACCTACCTGAATTGTGTGACGCTAATATTCTTCAAAAGTTTTTGGATACCTGTGCAGCAGAATGATAAACTCTCAAACATTGCCTAAATGTAAAATTTAAAGATTACCAGCAATAAATAAAGCATGCTTAGTAAAAATCTAAACAGTATTAGTTCAAATGCGTATCACTGCGCAAATATAATTCCAATAAATTCCAAATACATGTAACCTTTAATGATGGAAAACCAAATTGAATCTGCAGCAATACGTTTCGCTCCATGTGGTTATCACACTTACTCAGCAATGCAATAAGCTCATCAAAAGCACATTTGTTTCCTTTTTGCCTATTGTGTGAATTTTTGAAAAGCGCAGAAAATGGAGGAGAAAAGCTATAAAAACCGTACTTGAAATCTGATGTGTACATGTCTTCATGGCTTTTCATAATGAACTCGATAAATGACATAATCAGGCGTGTATCCGTGGTTTTAAAGTGAGGTTTTATACCTTATTGCAATGAAAAATGGTCTACATTTAAACATCCACTGTCGTTTTTATATAATATATTACTGATAATGATAGTTAAGTTTCATGCCCAGGAAATAATGATGTATAATAGGTCAGGATATAATAGTATTACCAGAGATATGAATAGCCATTGTAAACGTGTATTTAACAGACACAGAAATGGAAATAAATACCAAAGTTGTGGCTGGTGTAGAATAAGAGTTAAAAATCATGAAGGTGATATATCACGGATGTGTAAAATAAACCACACTAAGTTAAGCAGTAGGAATATTCCTTGTATTCTAATACATCAACTTATCTCACTGGTAGGAATATTTATTATTTTATTAATTAGTAATTTTAATACATTACTTCAGTTTCATCACGGCACCCACTTAAACCTGGAGAAAGTTTCAAACCTCTTTGCACACTTGCCTGCATTTGCATGTGACATTATTGTGCTGTATCTCAATAGTCTCTTCACTCTTTCCTCTTGTGCTTTTTAATGCTTAAGATGTCAATATTGCTACAAATCTGATACCTGAAAGAGTTTCTGTACATTACCGTTCTGCATGCTAAAATAAATTCTTATTTCTGGCCAATATTCTTTAAATATTTTTTCTGTCATTTTAAATTAGAGCATCTAATAAAACGGAAAAATAGGTGTAGGTAGTCGCAGGTAGTCGCATTTGATATTTTTGCAGGGAAGCAAATGAAGTGACATTTCCCTTTTCCTTTCGAGGTCAATATGAAACATCTTGTTGTGTAATTTACGATAGTGCTCAAAATTACATCGACCTGAAACGGATAATTGAATTCTTGATGCCCAGTCATTAAAAGGTGCTTCTGACAATTATTTTTACTGGATAAGCATGGGATCCTGGTGAGACATTTCACAATGATGACAAGGTCTCAGTGAGACGAGGCTTTTACAATTGTCGTGATGTGCACAATCTGTTGTACCAATTCGTAACTCTACAGTGGCGTAGACGACTTTATTTTGTTTCATATTAAAATAGAGAATTTTGAAATGCCATTGGAGAACGACTATGTTTGATTAAATGATTATGATTCGAATGATTAAAAAATAGTAATTGAAGCGATGAATGATTACCATGAGCTCTTTTCTGCAGGAGTATGCTACCGAACAGAATATGTGTATGTAGATTGTGTCCTATTGTTAATGCGGGTTAAGTTTTTCTAGTTTTACAATTTATGTTCGAATAATTAACTATTCACACGGCATTAGTATCCGTCGTAAGGCGCAATCCATTTTTGAGAAAGCGTAGCTGAAAGGGTTCCACTTCAATCACTTGTTCCAAAGTTCCCTTTTTGTCGAACTTGGTTGAGTCTCAGCAGCAGATATCACTGGAAACATATGTGCAGCATTTTCAGAACAAGAAACAAATTGTAGTCGTACCCACGCACCGCATTTAACGCGCCTAATTACACTTTCCTCTTTATGTGCGTAATTATAAGGTTTCCCTCAGAAATTGTCATATTTACAGGGATTAACATTACTCCGGCAATCTGTTCAGGGGATCAACTCTTAATGTGATCAAGGGCTGAGATTAACACTAAATGCTTTTCTTCTTCAGTTCTAAAAAGGAACATAATGTACTAATGGCTGGGTAGAGCCACACGGTAACTAGACATAAAGAATGCTCGAAATATGTTAACAAATTGGTGTGGGGTTTTCGTCAATATTACAGCCAATCTGCAACGAAAATGACAAGGACTACAATCAGGGTGTTTCATGTTACTTTTAAAAGTGCATGTTATTCCGCATCTCTTTTGAAGACCAGTATAGTAACGGGTAGGAATAAAAGGATGAAGTCAAATTCGGCTTGAGACAATACATAAATTGTACTCTCAAATTGCCCCTACCAACTGACCTAAAACAATCTTGCCCATAATAGACGTTGCTGTATGATGTTACAAATTTACGGTAAACGTACTTTATAGAATCCAGAGGAGGTTCTTTTTCATCTAATATGGAATGTAAATAGAAAAGATTCACTTTCATTTTGATGACCGCGGTAATCTGTAACAGTATTTACACTGACAGGTGGCGGGTAGACTCGTCTTATCTTGGAGTGTTTGCATTCTCCTGCGTGGAAATCGATAGAAATTTCATTTAATCTTGAATTTGACGTGATTCGCATGCATGACGCGCGGTCGTGAAATGCATAAATACAGCCCCAGTGATGGATCGACCCACTTGCCTGAAAAAAAAAGGCTTTAATATTTTATCACTTTATAAAATCAGAGCGGATGCGAGATGATAAAAAAAAAAGATACGTGTGTCAAGAATTTGTACGCGTACCATATGACTAAAATTATTAAAGGAAAAAAAAAGTACTCTTTTTTCGAGTTTTATGAATGCGAACGTAGTAAAGTGTTGTGTTAAAATTAACACGATGCAATGATGCTTTGTTAGTATAAAAAATTCTCCCATTCTTCCAAAATGCCTTTTGACATCTTCCAGGTAGCATTAAAATATTTTTGCCTTTTTCGGAAAACAGTTTTTGTAGTGAAAATTTCTTTGTTCCCAAAAATCGTGTTCTGCTAACATTAAGATAGCGAGTGATGTCTTAAAACTGTGAAAACAATCATAACAGAAAGATCTAATGTTTCAACCGGAGAACAAATTAATTAATCCGTGATGGATTTCCACTAAGAGACAAGAGGACTCGGAAACTTTCCTAACAAACATTTTAGTGAATTATTTCCGCAATGTACGGAAACTCCTTCAGAAGCGACATACGCGTTGCGCGTGCGAGAAACCTAAAAGCGCACGTGCGTGAGGTCTTTGAAGTAAAGCCTTGTTGAGGCAACCCCAATTAGTTCTTATTAGCCCATTACTAACGCGACAAAAAGTCAGTGTACCTTGATTCTGTATATAACAGGATGCATGTTCAAGCTTTTGCCTAGCAGCCCAGGTGTGTCTAAAAAGATTAGATATTATTTAGGGGCTCTAAAGTGGTCTCCTATAATACCAGTGGTTTATTACTTGGTATCACGAAAGAATGAAACTGGACTTGAAGCATATGCTCCGTCAAAGGATGAAATGATATAGATTTGATGAATGAACAGTTTAACTGAAGATAATTTCACATAATAATACGTTGGTTAAAATTAACAGCGCATATGGGTCTTAGAAGGGAAATGAAAATGTCACTGTTCATTTTGGTTTGTCCTTGACAATGTTGTTCTTTGTTTCGCAAAGCATTGCAGTAAGAAATTTAGATCTATATTATAATAATAAGAAGCAAAATAATAGCACTATGTGATGCTTTTTTCTGGTTGTGTCAAATTAGTGAAAAGCAAAAGTACTCACTCCTAGTATAGCCAGAAAACGTTTTGGTTTGTACAAGTTCCGTGCTGTTCTTGCAGGTTAATTTAACTTAACCTTGTTATCAAATTATGACATTCAACACGTTCAGTTCGCATTTCGTGTGTTTTTGATATCGAAAGTATTTTATCTTAATCTAAAGAAAATTAACTTATAAATAGCTAGAAGCCTGGACAGTAATAAGTTCATCAGTTATTGTTTGCTACACGGCGTGAATGTACGTGGCCTAAAAAATAAACAACAGACTTAATTTTTAATTAAGAATTTTTTGTTTACGTTGGCTGGTTGTACGTATTTATGACAAATGGTAACACCACAAGTCTTAACCTTGTCGTTAATTAGTTTTATTTTTACTTCGCAGAGAAAGCATTTTGCTTAAGATTTCCACTACTGCCTGCCATATGTTCTTCCTGTTATTAATCACATGCTGCGATACAAATAGCAACTACCCAGCTTTACGCAAACAAGCAGCGTTATTTTTATGCCTTTAAGTAGAGGAGCTTTGTTAAAGACTCGATACTATACACCGTCTACATGCAGTGACGCTCTCATTGTCTTTGTATGTATTTCGCATCTGATGGCCATACTTGCAGGTATTGCGTAATCCATCACCACTTTTGCAAGAACGTCATTTCTAATGACGTGGACCATAGTATTTTACAAGCAAAGAAAACAGCAGTGCCAAGTATCTGGTAATCGGTTTTTAAGTCAGCGTCTGATTTTGAAATGAATAATCTATGTGAATAACTGAGGCACACATTATTTCTGTTCAGTGACAGAGTGCGCTACTGTTTGTTTCTGCTTTATGGAGGAGTCTTTTAGATGGATGGATATGATGTACAGATATCCATTGATATTACTGTAGAGAAGATGATTTCAGACCGGGAGGAAGGTTTGTACCTAAGCTTACGGTTGCAGGGGATTGAGGGAGATCTAGGCTGAAAGGGGGTGAAACCTTGAGCGGGAATGAGGCCGGATGAATGGAGCAGAAAAGAGCCGCACTTTTCCTAAGGGATGCGGGCCCACGGTGTCCTGACCCCCACGTGCCACAAAAGACGACTTTACAGAAACTAATCAAGATAATTGAAGCCAGCTCCGGATCTGACTCTCTGATGTCTATAGATCCAGAATGTTTGAAATCCGGATAGCATTGAGAGACACAGGAGCGCTGCTAAAAGGAGAAAAGAGGCAGAGCTGGCGCAACACAAATACATTAGTGCTTTCCCTCTGTATACGAGGGATACTGGAAGTTTACATAAGGGCTTTCTTGTCTGTCTCTTTTGCTAAATATCCATAATATCAAAGAGTAGTTTTGTTTTATACATAGTAGAAAGCGGAGCCATTGATCTTTTTAATCATGTAAAATGGACAAACCCTTGGACAATAGTTGTCGTCATGTTTGGCGAAAGTTTCCGTTCACGACAGATACGTTTGAAGTAAAACTGACAATGGACTAGTATTTTAATAATGTTATGATGGCTTTGACTTGTAACACCCAGACTCATAGTTCACCAAAAGGTCCTTCCTATTCGTCCAGTCTTCAGTATTTCTCAGTTTTCAGCCACAAAATGCACCCACATCGTGATGATACACATCGGCGCTTTTCTTAAACTTTTAATTAAAGAAGAAAAAGTAGGGAGATGTTTTTGGTGAGATAGTAGTTTTACCTTTGGACGTAATGGACCGTTTTGCCACATGTGCGTAGATTACAAATTTTATCTTATTCTACAGTTGTCAGATGTTTTTTCATAATTCAACACCTTGGCCATATGGTGTATTGATTTCTAAGTTACAGGCTATAAAAGTATAATATGTATTTTGTGGTCGGAACTACATTTACAACAATACCCCACACAACATTAGGTTATTCTTTTTGTTATTTGTGTAGCAAAATGGTCTGTTTGGATGAAACATGACTTTCTATGAATGTATGCATCAATGGGTCTTAAGTGTGTTCTGAAGTGCTGGTGTTGCATGCAACTGGCTTATACATAAATGATGATATTTCAGGAGTTAGTTGGTGGATTGGCATATAACCAATTAGCACTCACCAGGCAAAGAATATTTACCAGCAAATTAACTGATTAAAAAGGTAAATAATTATGAAGGCGATTACAGTGAAACTTTTTCGGAATTCCCTGAAAATGTATTCATTTCTTTTAAAACAATCCGTATTGAAAGCAATATGGATGGAACATTCGCACAATACACTTTGTTTTAAGGTCCATGTTTTTACTCTGAACAAATCAAAGAAATATTTCATGACATATTCTAACTTTTGCAATACATTTTAATGTCAAAGTTCCCTAGATAATAGTGTCTTGGGATTTCATTCAATGCACTTTTTTCTCTGCGTTGAAATATCACACTTTCAGTAAGAACGATTAGTAATAGATTTAAATGTTCATTTGTCGAAAAAACGTAACTCATGTGTCATAAACTGTCATGCCCTGGAGAATTTATCACTTACTGTTAAGTTGCATGTACTCCGCAAAAGTCTGGTCTAAACGGAGAAATAATAAAAATCAGTGCACAGTGTGCACTGCACATGTAAAGACTCTTTCTCTAATACATCATGGAATGAGTATTGCCTACAAATTTGAAGTGTAGACAATTCCAAACATGGTGCAATCTTACAGTGAGTTTGCAATTCCTTGCTTTTACATGGAGCGTTGACAACAATTTATTTGGAAGCGGACGCTATTATTAAAAGTATAGATGGACTACAAAAGAAAAAATAACATCCATGGGAGTCCAATAATTTACCACAATTCCAACAGTAATCACTCGGCATCTATTAAATATGTAAAGTTTGATTGGTTTCAATACATTAAAGAGACAACTGTACCAACTCTTGTAATCAAGATACCTGGAGATTATTTCCTTGCGGCAACATGCATAGAAGAAAAAAGGTTAAGTGTAGTTTATTATAATGTCACCCAAGTCCATTCATGTCCGAATTGTGAAACAATGTTTAATCAGAAAACTATGTGTATTTGTACTACACAACAACTGTACTGTTGTATATGATGAGTCTGGTATTCGGTAATTCATGGCTTCAGACGTGTAATTGACTTCATGAATATTTAATTTAAACAATAATTAGTTTGCAGCAAATCGCCAATATTGGGCATATAATTTACAGAAAACATAATAGTAAACCTCTACGGGGGTCCGAACAGTGTATTTTGATCATTTCAGCGTTAACCCTCCGACATCTATTAAGATTAAAAATGTAAATTATAATTGGTTTTCAGTACATGAGGCATAGTTCCGAGCAACTTATTTATGTAATATGTCGCATTAAAGGGAAAATAATGGTAATATGTGAGACAAATTGACCCTTTATGTCGCATCATCATTGAAGTTTTTGTTAGTTAGACAAAACGTTACAACACAGAATAATCATGCTGTGAGAATAAAGTTGATTTTTCAACATGATCGTTACTGAACAAATCTAAAAAAAAACTTTTTTGGCTGGTTATGTTTCAACATGCATTAGCTTTTATGCGGCTAAATATAACAGTTGGAAAGATAAAATATCAAATTTAACAATGTTTCAAACGCGCCTATTCAGTTGTTGAATGTAACACTAACAAAAATCGCTCCCCTTCAGGAAGTCGCCTTTCTTAAGAGCCATACGGCCGGTAGAAAATAATACACAGCAAACACATTGTTTCTGAGTTTGCAACAATAGATTGCAATATGGGAAAGAAGGATAACTTTCTACAGGTTTCTATCTCATATTCACAAAGGGAACAATGAGTTACGTTAATCCTTTACACGGCAGTTCTTTAAACGAACTGCTTGGGTTACACTTCACACAGTCAATCAATCAATTGGTAGTTAGACGGTTTCAGTTTTCAAACCAGGTCAAAGGTCATTCTCCGTAACATTTAATATCAAATCTAAAGACCTATCCCTATTGAAGTGTTTACTTACATAAGGGCCTTTAAAAGCATGGGCACACTTATCAATCTTTGTCGGATATCAAAATTGAAACATCTGCATTTTTATGTTTCATGGATCTCATGCCTCAGGTAGTTAAAAAGATAGTAAATATTGGGATCCATGATACGTAAAGTCTTAAAAACTGGAACGGCATTTAAATGTTAAATCACGAGTATCAAGTTTTAATTAAATTATTTCATACCAATGTTTCACATCCCATGTAAACGTTTTCTAGTTCCGTTTATCCCAGAGCGATCATGTTCTTTCTGTTGCATTTAGAACGATGAACTCATAACAAATAATAGTGAATTTTGCAATAAATATTCAAGTTTAAAATGTTTAATGCGCATCAATAACTTGGGATGATTATGAAAAAAAGATCACTCCGGAAGATCAGAAGTTAAAGGAGCTTACTCAAGGGCTAATGAATAATATGACAATTGACTGCAAAGTACAGTGCAAATGTTTAGTTGGACACCGCGCGTGCCCGTGAAAGACTGATGGGTCGCTTCTCCTAAGTCAAGTCCTTTGGTGGTATTTGTCCGATGGCTTTATCAGTGACGGCCATTTGGCATGTAAAAGAGGAATTTCATGCTTAATCCCCGAGAAAATCCGCAACAGAGGGAAGCGACACGTGCTTGGTGAAGAACAGAACTTGTTTGCCTTTCCCCGAAAAACTTTGTCAACCCCTGAAAGGCACCACAGCCACAGTATCATATGTCGGACTTCTTTGACCGTTTGCAGTCACATTTTTATGGGCAGTTTTCTTTGACATATTATAGCACATTATCAATGGAGAGATTCCTACAAAGGATAAAACTGCTTTTATATGTAATAAAAAAGTAGGAGGTAGGTGGAGTGGGTATGAGGAGCGGTAGCTATGGGATTGTTAAAGAACAGAAGGCACTAGGTATCATATCTATGTGGCAGATGGCACAATGAACCACTGCTTGCAGAGAGGGTAAAATAATCAAACCTTGAGGCCATCTCTCAAATTGCCAGAACCATTAACGGATGAGAAACAAACTTTTTGTCCTACTGATGTGTGCTACTATTAAAGTGGTGTTAAGTTCACCTCCCTATGGCAGATTAACTCCATTTCAAATATGTGTATAATGCTTAAGGACAGTCCTAATGTGTAAAGTCTATTATTGAACAATTATGGTGAATTTAACTCCGCTTATTATTTCAATGTTTCATATCAAAAGGTCCTTGAGGTCCCTTCAGAAGCACTGAGATGCAAAGCTAAAGTAAATTTACTTTTGATGGAAGGGATATTAAATGGTAATAGGCAATCTATGGACTTGTTTGGCTTTAACCCTTGAATTGATGGATATTCCTAGTTTGAGGTATATGACTTCATAGCTATGGGCTACAAATGTGCAAATGTTGTTTGTTTTAACCATCTGACAAGCCAAATGTTTTGTGATTCTTGTGTTATCCTTCAAGAAATGATGTAATATCAGAAATGGAATTTAATGCATACCCTATGAACACATTGTTTCTATAAAATGGAAACAAAATAACACCGTGTTGCCTTTTGTCCTATTGATGAATGACACAAAAAAGTGAAAATGAACTTGACTCACACGAAGAGTTACTGCTTTTGTGTTACACAAGAGCATTATAATATTACTGGATAAGAATTGTGTTAGATCTTAAAATGTAGATCTATATACATGTCGAACCTTTGTTTCATGTTATCTAAAGAGCAGACAATTCTTATTATTCAAGCACAATACTCATAAAGGTTAGATACAGCCCTGTATGCTGGCTTGTGTCCGAAGTCTGTCGCATTGAAAGCCGATGTACTCATCCAGATATCCCGTACACTGAATGAATGTACATCCCTATGGCAGGTGATTGCCAATAGAAACAGAGAGATAATTACTTAATATCTCAGTCCACTTTAGAAATTAATTTAGTGATACTTTAACAGTTGGTTTTTGGCACAAGAAACAATCTGATCTTTTATCCTTAGACGTTATGTGGTTCATTGTAATATTAACCGACAACCATTGCTAATTGGAAATCTTCGATGGCCTGGGCCAAAGTTTTTTTCAAGTTCTTATTTCAGTGGGCTGCTTACAGAGTTTCTACACAATATGGTATTTCCACCTCAAACAATAGACGGATGAAAACTGGAAACTGCAGGTTGAACTTGTTGCATGCTGCAGGTTCCTACTGCACAGAACATCAAAGCGCACACAACAATAGATTAAAACAATAGATAAGAACAATAGGTACAACAAATGACAACAGATCTTGGGTTTGTGAAGTGGCTAACGATTGTTAAATTTCGTGATTGCCAATTAAAACAGCTCAGCTAATTATATTCACAGCCCTTCTGTTCTTTATGTTGGAGGTATGAGAAATATTATCGCGAGATATACATTTATGAGCACAGTGCATGAAAAAAATGAACAGATGACCCAAATGCGAAAAGTCATAAAAGGAATTAATTATCATAGCAGGTAGATTTTGCATGTTAAGAAATACTAAATAAAAAGAAGAGAGGTTCCTTTAATGTGCACTATTATGAGCATAATTGCTGTAATTATGTGCATTGAAGTTTATGATGATTATACTTGGTAAAAACAATGTTTCAAATAAGAGGTTTAGAAAATTAAGTAAAGCAGGTGAATAAAGTAAATACACAGTTAGCATGCATTGGTTGGTGCATGCAAAGTTGCATACAGGACTGAACACACTAAAGCTCTGGTCAATATTATTAATATAATACGGAAAGTCGATTGCATCAGTCTTGTATTCTCGAGGCCTATAAATCTGAACGCTTCTTCAGGCCTTGGCCTATTTTTTCTGTCAAGATACAAAGGAGACACGATTTTAAATATAGAATAACCACCGTATTTTACATACCAATGTATCGTTATTGAAAACAATCTGGCAAAGGTTAAATACCTAATATGCAATACAAAAAGCTTTGGGACATAATACCCATTAGTGACCACGATTTTTCTAAATGACCATGATAAAGCGAAAGAAAAGCAATGGCTGAGATTGAGTTGTGAAGACCTAGTAATGATCATAGTGAATTTCTAGGGCAGGTTTACAAAAGCATGGAATCGGGAGGCGTAATGTGATTAGTATTGACTGAGACCGGTAACAGATAGGCCTCACTGCTTAAGGCAAATGGTAGATAATCTAATATCCAGCATGTAAAAAGTGTCCCATAACTGCAGGCAAATCACTTACATGTACTCGGATAATTTCATGACTTGAATTTAGGCCTAATAGTTGAACATGTTTTAAAAAGCAAAGAAGAGAAAAAATGAACTGCCTGACAAATTGATTTTAAACAGTTTTTATTATTCTGCGCGAGCACTAAGATTGATATCTTTCCGGCTTTGTGTCTGGTAGTTTATAATTTAACACACGAGCAGATGTGCTGATTATAAGAGATCATTAAGATATGTCAGGTAAATATGTTAACTTAATAATTAATGATCTGAAACATAGCATTAATATTCCTTTGGTAGTGTAGGCTCGTTAAATTCGAGGTAATTAAAAAAACCGACCTGGTGTTCAAACATGCACTTGGGACTAAATGAGTATTTTGTCCTGTGCTTGTTGGTTAGCTTGCTGGCTGGTTACAGAATTTAATATTTCTGAATGCACCAATAGTGATAATACATGTATTGATACATACAAAATTCTTAGCGAAAGTCAATAATAATTTACCTACAGAAACACACCAAAAGTAGCTGGCAGTGACATAACCAAATGTGTCTGTTTTTATGAAGTGAAGGGAGAATAAGAAAGTGACAGTGTGTGAGTGGATAAAGCCTATTCCTGACATAAGCCTGTGAGTGAAGATACACACAGACGGTACGCGTCTGAATGACAAAACTGTCACTCGTCCAGTAGTGCTTGCAACGTTTTGCGAATCTCACCTGTCTCGTACTCATTTAACGAGAGACGAAACGAATCTTTCGAACGCCAAACACAAAGAATTATATACCATACGAAAGCTCACTTAGTTTATTGCTGTTACGATAAGTTATTATTTTTTATATTATTTTGTAAACTTTCCAAATCTCATTCACAAACGTATCAGGCATCAGCTGACGGAAATTTTCAAAATCACAACACATTGCACACGTTACTGATAACATATAAATCAAGAGTAAAAAATGCACGAAGCTTGTTTTCCGAACAGTTTCTCTTTCCCGAACTCTGCAACGGTGACTTTACCGTGTGACCCAGTCTTAGCTTAGTACAGCTTGCTGTAATCCTATTTGGGAGAATTAACGTCAAATTGCTGGCCATGTCAGAGTCGTATGAGCAGAAGAGGGTTACCCAGGGGGACACTTGCTTAGGGTTTAGTCAATTCGTCGTCTCGTGAGTAATGCCAGCTTTGTCTTAGCATGTTACTATTGTTCCTTTCTTGCGTCATCTTAATATAATGCCGCTTGATGCTTTAAATATAACAAAGAAGTTGTAAGAAAGGAGTGCCATAGTCGGAAAAAAGTCCGAAACCATCCATTCTCATCTCAGTTTTGTGTCTTTGATTTGGTATAACTCAAAAAAGGACAAATTTCATATACGTGGAGTAAATTCGAGTCTAACAATTAATCACTTTAGTACTATTACTTTGTCCTCAAATGATTTGGTTTTAATGTTCTTTATTTGGAAATGCGTCAGAAAGTCAATTGAAATACGAACATTTGTCTATTTGTAGTGGTGCTTATTTATCTACAACTGTAGGTTACTGTCCCCCAGAGTAACCTCCGTGTTCCATGTTATTGACAATAAAAATTAAAACTTTGACAACTCAGAATGAATTAGAAATCCATTGATAATGCATTTGTAATATTTTCTACGGACGACATAATTTGAGACAACGCCACGTCTTCGAATGACACCCTCTTCAAGTCATTGCCTGGGAAACCATAGAAAGACAACAAAGAAAAACAATCCTATTGTTGTGTGCGAGAATAAGCCAGGAAAACTTACTCGTTACAATGTTTTGTTGCAAGATTCAAATATATTTCTCATGTTACCATTTGCCACACAAAGCAAAGAAATTATTAGGCTGTTTAAAGGATGGTAAAAAGTAAAATGTATGATGTTTCCAGTGTGACACCTTGATCATTATAACAAAACGGTCATTTGTGTTGTTTATTTCTTTTTTTACCTTTTTTTAGTTGACTACCCTGCAAAGATTCATTATCCTTTGCAAACGACTGGGAGCTATATGTTTTTATGACTTAAATATAATTAAAGTTTTCAAAACAGTGTTCTTTGAAATCTGGAAAAATAATTCGGCACTTTTTAACTTTAGGCAAAAACCAACCTCGGGTCCCATTGAAAGCAATTTCAAAATTGAATTATGATTACATTTGAAAATGCTCCAAATGTCTGTTCAGATTTGTTGATAAGATTAGAGCAAGTAGAGAGTAGTACAGTGTAGAATGAAGTTTGAAAGGTAATGCAAGGAAGGAAGTAGGTATGCGTGAATGTCGGAGGACAGCTTGTGGGCTGGAGCCCCGCGCGATGCTGTTTTTATGCGGCTTCACTCAATGTAAACGACAGCGAGCCGAGAGTGCTTCCCCTTCACCCGTCGCTCGGAGAATCCTTAATCGAATTTGATCAAATGGCCGCTTAGGGTTTTGATAATTGAATCCGTAGGAATGGTTTTCTCCCCTATAGTTTTCTCACTGGATGTTAAAGCTTTCAGCTCTCCCAGCGACAACTGAAGTGGGGTTTGTGTTTGTTTGAACTTTTGAAATGCAAGAAAAACCTCTTTTGTTTGATGAGAAAATAAACTCATATTTCACTCATTCATTTTAGACGTCTCCTATTATGATAAAACACGACGAGTATTCTAAACCAGAACCATCTATAGTTTTAAGTTTAACAAGACAATTGTATTATTGCAACAGTAGGACATTAATGTAGACCATAAAAGTGGTCATACGAGAGTAAAATATTTACAAATATATTTGAAAAGACATTGAGAATTTGCATAGATTTTACTGATATTTTATTGGATTTCCGACAGTTTGTGTAAAACTTAACTGGACATTTGAACCATTCGTGCTTTCTATGAAATTGTTCCATGAGCGTTCACTGCACATGGAAAACATGTTATTTAAAAGCATGGATGTTAAATCTATTACAAATATGCACGGGACAAAATATTGACACTGGTCGTGAGAACTGTTCACAGCTAATGGACCACCGTATCGAGCCATATAAAGCCTTTATTTTATCACGCACCACTAACACACTGGATCCAAAGCTCGTAGTTGTATAATGTGAGGAACTCTTTCCACCGTACCAAGCTGCTAAATGTGCGAGACAGCGCGCTAATGTGTTTCACTGGTCCCGTGGGGCCCTCGGATCGGCCCCGATTTTTCAGCCTATATTGAATCCCACAAATATGTAAACACAACTGATCTGAAAGCTTTAATACCCGTGAGGACACGGCCATCACTGCTTTTACAAACCATGCATATAAAAAGGATGAGTTCTGTTGTCAGATGCTGGCTAGATCAACTCACGCTCACATCTATATTTCTCTCTTTTCGGTGGAACGAAAATATTGTTGTCTGCCCCAGCCCCTCAACCAACAGCCAATATGGCCGCCATAATATGAGCTGTTTTATCGAGTAGAAATATTCAGAGTCACAGGAAATGGGGGTTTTACAAAACAATAGGCGCAGGCTTTCGAATCTGAAAGATAAACACTGCGAAGCTGAGATATGCTTTATGAGGATTTATTACCCGCAATTCCCGCAGGATGGGCTTTAAAATTGTGGGCTAAAAGGATTGGAGAATAGAGGTTGTCACTGGCATATATCCAGCCATTATCAACCATAACAAAGTGGATGACACCTTGTAAATGTCCCGTGGACTGATTCATAAAACAGGGTCCTGTCAAATGTCAGCTTTATCTGGGTTCTATCTCATGGGGGAAAATCCTCCTGTAACTCCCTTCATTACGGAATTTCGGAATATTATTTACGTCCGTCTGTTATTAAGCTCCATTGTCTTGTGCATTGCTTAGGATAAATGTTCTCACAAATCAGGTAGAATTACTTCTCCCAAACTCAATCTACAGATTTGCTGTCTTTTGTACATGTAGTAAATTTGGAATCTGATAAACTTTTGATTTATGTAACTTGGAGATATCAATTTCTAAAGTCTCTCTTTATCTCCCATTTATATAATTATCAAATACGGATCATGTGATACAAATTAAGCGTTTGGTAATTTAAAGGTTTCCAACCTTGGACTCCATAAGGGATCGTATTCCCTATCTCCATTAAACGGTTGACATTGCCAAAACGCAGGCATAAACTCCCTACCGCGGGGATCTAGGGATCTGACTTTAATGGACCTTCAATAAAATGGATAAATACTCAATTTGCTGCTGTCCCATTTGACCCTTAGTTTCACAATTGTTTCGGGGCAGTATTTATGATGTAGGCTTATAAAACAATGCACAATGAAGCCTGATAATGCGACCACTGATGCCATGAATAACCACTTGAAAGTTTAATGAAGCTACCGTATCAAACCATTAAGCTCCCAGTTCAGCCATAAACAGAGTACCATTAGCGGTTTGACAGGTAAAACTGTTATCAGATACAACATCATCGCTCACAAGCATGCCTCTAATAAACACTGTGTTTATGAGTATCTATCGCATATAAATTATACAGACGGCTTTACACTGCAGCACATACTCGCACCCTCGGGAGAAAACTAAGCGTTTGTTTTATCTCCATCAGGAAATGTTCACAGTGATGAAAGGTAAGAAACTTTAAAAGTAAAAAAGACATAAAATATACCACAAAAGTGGACAGATTCTGTGAATAAAATAATTTTGTTTGGCAATTTATATTTGGTAAATTAAGAAAGGCCTTTTTATCCAATGAGCATGATTTTGCTGCTGACTGTAATGGCAGTCAGCGTGGGAAAATTATGAAAGTTACGATAAATCAAACAGATAACCCAGGAGAAGTGTAAGATCTAGCGAATACTTTGAGCGAATGAATGGCAGTGTTGCTGACTGTAATTAGACCATTTAGGGTACTTTCTAAGTACATAGACATGTTTGAAGCATTTGTTGCAAGTCTTTGCTTCTGTTCATTATTACAGACATAGGCGTGGACCATTCACAAAAGGCTTGTGATATAGATATTTAATGTGATAAATACACGTTACTTTGTTGGGGTAACACAAGAGTAACATGGTAATTTTTAACAGACCCCACTTAAAGCAATTACTAACAAGCATTATCTACTCTAATGAAAACTACCGGCGACAATTATTATGGAGACAATTCATTAAATTAGTTACTCAGAATTTATTTAGTTATTTAGCAAATTGTAACAATTCTATCAATTATGCATGTGGAATTGCCTCTATCTGAAAAGTGCCTTAAAGTGAAGGAGCAACTCATCATATGGAATGAGCGATGCTGTCATTTCTCTTCATTAATTATCATTTATTATTCAAGGAGGGGGCTCTATTTATCTAATAGGTGTCAATGGGACTCAAAATCCCATTTCTATCTATCCTATCATTACGGAACAGTTCAACTATAAACATGCCATAAACGTTTAATATTAATAAGGATATCTAATTCAAGCACGACGTTTTGCTCTGTTGATGAGCTCATGAAGATCCTTCATGTCTATGACAATTATTATGCAAAGGCGAATAAATACTTGATAAACCCGAGTGTAATTAACCTTAGATTTAGACACGTTTTCTATGTTTACGATCATTATTCCCACTGAAAATATTTACAAATTACAGCGATATATCATTATCGAATTTCCCTGCGATGGCGTTACTTTTTATTCGGACCAACTCGGCATGTAATGCACACAGGCAGAATATCACACTTGTATTGTTTAAAAAATTATGAAGATACAGTAACTCGCATATGTTGACCCAAGACCCCGTGTACTGTTTGGATGTCCAGCTTCATTAATACAGTATACTCCTGTCACATTTCATTAATAACGATTTGTACGTAACTGATAAGTCACTTCACACGGGATGAACCTTTAGTCTGTTAAGTTTCATTGGAGGAGGCGGTTGTACAATGAAGTCCGCAGGTAGAGTTTCACTTTCTATTAAAAATGTAAAGTTCGATTGCACTTAAAATTATGTCTGGTTATTTTTTTATGCTGTCGGTAAGTTAGATAATATGACATTGCTGTGAAATGGTCAAGATAGCTGCGGATTTTGTCTTAACTGACTTTTTGGTGTTTCATATTGCGAATAGTAACATTTGATGGTGTATTTTTTAGTCAAACATAAGCACAGCTTGTATTAATTTTTTTTCAAAGAGAAGAACCGTGAATAACCATTTTATTCTATTCTATGGTACAAAAAGTTATTTATTGCGAAGTTTCTGCGAGCGACATCATCAGACATGTATTTATTGGAAATAAAAATATGTGCTGATGAGTAGAAGAATTCATGTCAATCCGATAGTGATTTACTTTACAAGTAAGTACTTTTCGACAGTATCACACTGTCATCT
>JBCAUI010502138.1:0-13231 GCA_038406195.1 Haplosyllis anthogorgicola | reverse complement strand
CATAAACAAGTGCAAGCAATGGTCTTACATGCATAGATGGTTACCCAGTTCTATGACCATTGTCCAGTAGCCTTTCGACTGGCTGGTAAAATCAATAAATAAAAGTATTCGATCACTTACTATGTAAAGTCAATGTAAATAACAGAAAGTTCTTCGAACCCAATATTTAGCGTACTGTACCATCGCAAGAGTATCGCAAATACTATAACAAATCACAAGTACATTTTGTTGTAATATGCGTTTTACATTGATCTCAGAACAACTCCCAATTTAGCTCATTCACTTTAACGTTAGAATGTAGTGACATGTAAGGAACTCAAATAAAGGTGTCATGCATACACATCCATGCTGCACATTGATTGCTTGATATTCATTAGTGTTCTATGCTCATTAGCTGGGAGTACCAGCATTCTCTCTTAGCCTTCCAGATGCGGCAGTACAGTACACATCTCGAGAACAAGCAGCTCAATAAAATAATTGTGTGTAAAGGATGTTTTGTCTTATTCCTGAGGCTTCCATTTGACCGGATTCGCTCTCGGAAATTTCCAAACGCTTCTTGGAACTTTGTCACATTTGTAAAATACAAGTACGATATTTTAGGTACAGTTTCATGATGTCATCGGTGAGCCTAAAGGTGCCCACAGCGCGAGTTGTGTGTTTTGGTGTTCATACATGTGTTACAGTGGTGGGAAGAATCTCTGCTACATGCTCCTCACCTTAATCTGTGCTATACCTGTTTCCCTCTGCTGGGGATGTCAATTTGCCTACATCACCTGTTACCAGATTTGGTGCATAACACCTTGCGTCAGATGCTTCAACATGAGCTTCTTCGTCGTGTCAAAGATGTGGGGTATCATAATACATTGCCTGTGCGACCCGTGTTGCGAGGCATGTGCGTTAATGGGGTCGCAGATCTTTGTTCATAATGTGAGTGATTCCAAGGGTCACCAACCTCGCGAGTTGGGCGATATAGAGATGGCGGTTGTCGAAAAATAATACACATCAGTACATAAACTACATATAAAAATAACCGGTCTGATATGTTGGATGAATAAGTTCCAATATTATATTGTGTGAACTTATGAATATTTTGTGTTAATAACATTGATTTTGATAACATTGATATTACTAAATGTATATTTTGATATAACATTTATAGCTTAGTCACGTCAAAACGAGATATTGCCTTGTCTATTTGTCTATTTACCTTTTTAAACGGACTTGACGAAAAATAGATATCCAACTGATTTTTATTTTGAAAAAAACATGTATAATAAACAGAACTTTTGTTGCTAAATGTAAGAGTTATAATTTAAACGGTAAAAATTGTTTGCTTTCGTTAGGTAAAATGTAATTGCAAAAGAGTTACCCCGTCATCCCTCTGAACGGAATAACTCAATTTGTTTTACATACAAACACATTATCGAACCATCTTATCATATTTGAAAAGATTAGAATGTTGTACCATCTAAAATTAAATTTGAATAAATTTTCAAAAAAATCCAGTTTGGTTTATGTGTGGCTCAAACCTGTGACCTTTGGATGTTTGACTGAGAACTATACCTCTGAGCTATGGAGACTTGTGCTGTAGATTGGTCCCTTAACAGAATATATGTATCAAATGTGATTCATTTCACTCAAATTTGTAGGAAAGTAGATGTTTTTTTTACATTAAAATAATTCCTTTAGAAATTTTAAACATGAGGTAAAATAAGATAAAAATCACATGAATTTAAATTATTAAGAAAAAAGGAGGGGGATATAATAGCTGAAGAAAATGATTAGGGTTTGAACCTGTTGGTTGTTATTTGATGAAATAAATTGTCTAATCCAGTGTTTAACTTCACCTTGGAATTAGTTGATGGAGAACCATGATAAAATTCCAAAGTAATTCCAAATCTAAAGTAAGTTAACAATTTCAAATTACCGAAGTTACTGAAATTATTTTTATGACTTAGTTTCATGTTGGAATTAGTTTCACTTTTGTGTAAATATCACACTTATTTCAACATCCAAATAGGTCAATGTTTTGCTGGTAAAACAAATGTCCCTTATCATACACCTTCAATCATCTGTTGATAACATGACCATTTTAAATTCAATAGAGAGAGAATAAGCATCTTAAATGGCCACCATATTAAAGTTTTGTAAGATATGCACATCAGCTGTTTCAGTGCATAAGGTTGAATATAGTTTTAAGGCCCCCAGACCATGACCACTTTATTTTTGATTAGTAGAAGAATTCATGTCAATCCAATATGTATTTTCTTTTTCAAGAAAGTAGAAAGTACTTTTTGACTGTATCACACAGTCCTCTTCAGCTTGAAGAATGATTTGGACCTAAAGGATATTGAGATTTATATGATTATGACAAATGCTCACAAGAGGTGTGAAATCCAAACTTCACACCTTTCTTCAATGGCCACCTGTTGTGATAATAATATTTTGAGTGATAAAATTTACTGTCATGAGATTATTTTGTTCCTGTTGCAAAAATTTACGATTTTATATTTGATTTAGTAAATGTGTGACAATTTGTATGAAACAATTTTCTGTTGCAAAAATCTAAAATATGAATGTTTGTTGTCTGATGTATGACATGTATTAACTTTGTTAAATGTTTACAATCTCCACAAAATTCCATTTCCAACTTAAGGTAATGGAAACAGTTATAATTTCAGCACTGAAATGTTCATGTGAAAGTTTGATATGAAATTTTACCAATTAACAGAATTGCCTGCATATAAAATTTTTAATCAGTTGGCTATTGTAATAATTTATTTTCAGTGCTTAAATTTTTGTATGATCTTGTTAAATCATTTTTGAATTACCTGCACCTAAATTTTTAACTGGTTGCTAATTGTAATAATTTGCTTTTTCATTAGAGAAGAGGGGATGTTGTCTTATTGGACCTGTTTGCCTCAAGTTTCTTTAATTGTGAGATTGGCCATTCAAGGCTAACTGAATAGACTTGTCAACATGTTAATCATTATTGTTTAAGGGCCCAGATTACCTCAGTCTAGTCATGTATGTTGTGTTGTAAAGATGTCTTGTAACCTGTCTGGAATAAATGTACACCAGAGTCTATCTTTATCCCATCCAGTAACATAACAGTTACATTTGAAGTTTGAAGTAAATTACTTTAGTATCTATAAAAATGTCTACTTATTGTGAAATTGAAATTAGTTTGACATTTTGTTTGAATACAAAGTAAATCCATGATAAAACTTAGTCATGTTATTTTTTGGAGAACTGAGCAACACTAAGTGCGGTGTTGAAATTACTGTGACATTTCTACAAAACTGGTAGTAATTCTGACATTAGCTTAAATAACTGAATATCAGCATTTATCATTTAAAGGCATTAGTGAGACCAAGTTATACTGTAGCAACAATGTGAGTGATGTGTCGTCAATGAATTCAATGAATTAGAATTTCAGATAATTGGTACTTCTTTATTTCTCTTTACTTTCATACTGATTACATACACGTATTTGGCATTGAATTGATTTTATTAAACAAATATTTGAAGCATTACTCATTTCTTGTTTCAATTAACCATAATGTATGACTTTCTATCAACAACTTGAAAATTTAGTAGAGTAGTGACCTGTAACCAAATTAGTTGTAAGCTTTGTGTGATCTACATCCTAAATGATTATGGTAACATGATCATGGTAAGACATAAGTGTTCAGTGCAAAAAAGACATGTCGTCATCTTGAGAATGATTGAATTAAATAAAGTCAGCATGAAGTTCAATTGTGGCAGGGTGCTAAACTTTTAATGGTAGCACAATCTGAATTCCCTGCTTCATTTCCAGATTCTTGGTGGGGAACTCTAAAACTTAGCCTTCCAGAAAGTGATAATTCCATCACATTTAATTAACCCATCATAATAAATATTTCTTGTGACTTTGTTATTGTCACAAATCCCTGCACTGATAATGCTGTCAATGTTATGTTTCCATCTTTCA
Organism: Haplosyllis anthogorgicola; assembly: GCA_038406195.1. Lineage (NCBI taxonomy): Eukaryota > Metazoa > Annelida > Polychaeta > Phyllodocida > Syllidae > Haplosyllis > Haplosyllis anthogorgicola. The sequence goes on along the minus strand of JBCAUI010502138.1, from coordinate 9,258 downwards.
TTTCATTATCTGGGAGGAAATTGTGAATGTTCTGAATAAACTCTTAAATTTCATTAAATCTATGACATAATAATTTCATCAATGGTAATCCTATCATTTTTATTTCATTTAAACATACTCTTCAAATCTCCACAAACAATTTTATTGCATGCACAGTTGTTAAGGAACCAGTTCTTAGCACAAGACTCCATAACTTAGTGGTAGAACTCTTGATCAAACAGCCAAAGGTAACAAGTTTGAGCCCTAGAAATGATTAATTTTTGTTCATCATAATTTTACATGTTTTTTATGTTAATTGAAATTTATATTACTTTTATTTCATTTAAACATACACTTCCAATCTTCACAAAAAAGTTTTATTACAAAACTTAACTTTCATACTTGCCTTAAACCACATTTGATATGTATGTTGTTAAGGAACCAGTTCTCAGCACAAGTCTCCTTAGCTCAGTGGTAGAGCTCTTGATTAAACAGCCAAAGGTCTCAGGTTCTAGTCTCGGCATGTGAATATTTTTTGTTTTTCATCTCAATTTTTTTTAAATGTCATATTTTATTATTTTTATTTTTCTCTGTAACTGTACAATATGATGCATCAGAAGTCAATATTGCAACTATTTTAAACACAAATTTTACACACGCTAAATAGACTAACTTAAATCTTTTGGATTTGAACACAGGCACAGTACCAATGGTGACATCTGTTGTATTTTAATTAAATATTTATCAGGATTTCCGTGACATAGATTTGTTTTTAAAAAATGTCAAATAAATAATCTGATAGAATGGTTCGGTAATAAAATCGACAAGATAATATCTCTTTTTGTTGTGACTAAGCTAATACCTTTTATATTACTTATGTGAATATTTTGATATTAGCATACGCACATAATATTAACAACATTGATATTACTAATGTATATTTTGATATTAGTATACGCACATGATATTAATAACATTGATATTACTTATGTATATTTTGATAGTAATAACATTTATATATTACTTATGTAACTGTTGTAAGATTAGCAGCCAGATTACGAAGCGTATTTAATCTGTAGCGTCCGAAGTTTTGCAACGACATTAAAGTATGAGATTGAATGGCAATATACTTGATATGTTTGCAATAAATAATACGTTGATAATTTCTCATTTTCTTTGACTTTTTGTGAGTATCAAATGAATTTATTGGTAAAATAAGAAGTATCGGTAAAATACATTCGAGAATGTGATACAGGAAATTTAAAATGTTACTTAAATAAAAACAAAAAAAATTACTTAAGTCTTTACCTGAGAGCTGTAAACATGTATGAAACGTCATTATTATGGATACAAAAGAAAAGTAAGACGACAACTACATATCACGTTACATACTTGTTAGTAGGGCTGGGACGACTAGTCTAGACTAGTCGATAGTCGAGTTGTATGCCACAACTAGTCAACTAGCAAATCACTAGTCAACTAGTCTACTTCCTAATAAGGTAAATGGCCCAACAGTTGATCAGTGAACATTAAATTATATATTTTTACCTAAAATTACATTGTATTCCAATTTTGTAGCCTCTGATAACTTGATTTTAAAAATAAAACTATTTTTATAATAGATTACATGACTGAGGTCCTCAGCAATATAAACACACATTGAATATGTGGGAGTGTTTATGTTAATAGATTACATGAATGAGCTCCTCAGTGATATAAACACACATCGAATATGTGGGAGTGTTTATGTTATGCAGAGAGTTTAAGTGCTCTACACTTAACAAATAACAGTATTTTGCACCAGATACCACTAGTCAACAAGTCTAGACTAGTAGTGTACCCGACTAGTGGACTAGTAAAATTGCTAGTAGTCCCAGCCCTACTTATTAGAACTGCAACCTTAGTGGTACCAGTTTAAAGCCGTGGTCAAGTGTGTACAAGGTGAAACTTATTTTTGCTTGAAAGTTGGAAAATATTTTGGTCTCTATTTGAAGTAAGTTTTTACATTGTTGCAATTTTGAGAACTATCAGTTACGTAACTTATGTATTTGCATAATGTTAGTTTGATTTCGTTTACTGATTCATGTCAGGAATTATATATTTTTAAACGAATATTCAAAATTCTTGTTACATTTTTATTCATTTCAAGGCACAGTGCATTTGCTTTTGAGTTTACTCTTATTTCTGATGATATCGGATGGCTGGAGCCTTAGAAGACATCTTTTCAGCAGTAATAGAAGAAGGCACCGTCAGCGCGGTACAACACTAAGCCCCGCGCCTCACGGTGATACTGGGCGCACGAGATCCAGATCACCACGATGTCCGATAAATCTTCCCTGCAAATGCCTGTACGACCGATCTGCATTTGGAGAGCGCAATACAGTCGATTGTAGAGGAAAGAGATTGTCACCTTCCAACATGCCCCGGAAAGTGAACTCCTGGAACGATCGAAAAACATTTAGGATTGTTGACTTTTCGGATAACAATGTGAGTACTTTGGACCCCGATCAGTTTACTCGCGTATCCCAAGTAGTGACACTAAACTTTTCTAGAAACAATCTTGGGAGTATACCAGCAACAATTATGGATGCTAAATTTAGTCCTCAATTACAGAACTTGATACTTTCCTACAATTCTATCGATTTGCTAAGTTTCCAGGCTTTTCTTAATTTTCAACAATTGAAAACGTTGTATTTAAACAATAATGATCTCAAACGTATCACTGAAGACAACTTTGTTGGGTTACATCACGTCATTTGTCTTGATTTGAGTCTAAACAAACTTAAAGAATTGTCCATGAGGAGTTTTATACATCTGAGTAACCTCACAGATCTGCACCTGTATGGAAACAGTCTGACATCAATTGAGCCGTTTGTTGACCTGCCTTATCTTAAAACGCTAGACTTATCTCAGAACAAGATTTTTAGTTTGAGTAAAGAAAGTCCATTTGCAAATCTTTCGTCCTTACAGGTATTAAATTTGGCTAATAACCGTTTAAAGGTAATAAATACGTATCATTTCAGTTCAATCTTACACAATCTTTCAATTCTTAGGTTGTCATCTAACAGTATCCGTGTAATTGAAAATGGCGTTTTTGATAACATGCCAAATTTAAAAAAGCTGGATTTCAGCAAAAATAATTTTAAACAGTTGCCCAATATTATGAATCTCGAATTTTTGCAAGTTCTGTCAGCAACTAACATGAAAATTAGTTATCTGTATCCTTGCAATTTTGTAAAACTGCAATCGTTGAAAAGATTGTATCTAGCTAACAATCCTCTCAAATGCGATTGCCAACTTAAGTGGTTAAGACAGTGGTACGATGAAAATATGGATGAGGCATTTCGAAACCACATAAAGCAAGAGGTTGCTGCTGATGGATGGAGATGTAAACTTAGAGGTGATAACAAGAGAAAACAGACAACATATTTCCACACACTTACTGTCAAAGATTTTGGATGTCTTGGCTCAGACAATTACACAAATTTCTGTAATGATGCACTGACCGGGGTAGGAGAGTCACCCAGCATAAGAAACGTTTCAATGGTTTGCTAAAATGTAACATTCTCTGACCAAATGATTCTGGACAATGGGACCGACGAAGAATCTGATGTACAGGGAAGAGACGTGTTACCAAAGCGAAAACAAACAATGAATAGTCAATGGGACATAGAGGTGTCAACATCCGTTACGTTACTAGAATCCAAGAGCAGAAACCGAGATAAAACTTCAGTGAATAACGATGGTACTTCACTAAAACACGAAACAAATCACATTGCCAACTTCCACCTGAGTATGACTTACATTTTGTTGATCACACTAACCATTATCATGCTAATAATTATGTTAACAATAATATGTGTATTTCTACTGAGAAAGAAGTTCAAGAGGAATAATACGTCTGGAAGAAACGTCACCACCGCAGAAACCTTCCCGCCAACGATAACGGCAAATATATTTCAAGAGGATATCCACAGCGACTATGAGCCTCCGCCTTACATGGATGAGTTTGACACCGACAGTCCCTACGCCTGCCGGGGCATGCCGTACTCACAGAGCGATGAACACACTTATCAGGAACTGACAAATGAGCGGACTATGCCTGAGATTTGTGAAAACGAATATTTGCAAATGGAACAAGAACCAGAGGAAAATCAAAATGTTTATACCAGTTTGGAAGGTGCGCCTGTTCCGGAAATATCTGATACTGAGAAGGAAGTGAACCGAGAGGAAGTTTATTCAGACCAATCAGACGATAAAATATGTTTAAAACTGTAAATCCTTTGTCTTCGCTTGGTGTCTTTTCCTGCGCCACTGAAATAATTTACAATTCTGTAAGATAAACCGAAGTGACGGTCAATGTACAAATTGCGATTAAATATTCTCAGTTATTTATCTTTAAATATTTATTGTATAAATTTGTAATAAAAATGTAAATATCTTGGATTTTCGTAGGCTGCATATAATTTTCTCACGAAACCTAAGAGGTATACAATTTCAAATTTCTGTCAGACTAATGTTACCTGCTGCCAAATTGAGGAATCATATGACTTGCGATTCAGTATCATTTCGTGTTTCATAAACCGATTGGACGTCAATAAATAAATTGTTGTAATCTAATATTACGTTATGTCCTGATTAATAGCAAACAACACTTGATCTTTTGGTAATTTATTAGGGTCCCAAATAGAAATCTGACGGAACAAGGTTGTCCGTAAGTTACTCATGGATGAAGTGGAAATAAACTGGACCTTACTAAGTACTGATCATATTTGGATTTAAAAAACTGATGATTCAATATTCATTAAGCTTGTTTTGCACTGCATCAGCTTGTGTTAATTCTATATAAAATGAAACTACTTCTTATCCTGGTATGCTTTGGTGTGATGCCGTTAATTGATGCGTTATTTTGGCATCATTCACACGGAAACCGCGGAAGAGGGAGAAGGACGTACCGGACATCATGTCCCCTAGGATCTCCGTGTGATTGTCAGTGGGACACGGTCAGCCCGTGGCTCTTCTACAGGGATGCTGTTGACTGCAGTGGGCGCAATATAAGAACATCTGAACTTCCTCCGAGAAGAACTACCTTCAGGCGCAACAAATCATTTAAAGAAGTGGATTTTTCTGACAACAAACTAGAAGATATCTCTGCCGGTTATTTAGATCACATGACCCGGATAGAAGTTTTGAATTTCTCTCACAATGAAATGAAAGATGTGCCGACCGTTTTATCAACTCGAACATTGAGATGCAGAAGGAGCCTCAAAGGACTCTATTTGAATAACAATGATATTAAACTTGAAAGAGGGTCGCAGTTCATCTATCTAACGAGACTAAATGTCTTAAATATGAAAAATAATCTGGTGAGAAGAGCACAATTAACGATATTCCAAGGATTATGTAGACTAACTCATCTGGATTTAAGCGACAACTTGATCACAACAATTGAGGTCAACGCATTTAGTCATGTGTCGTCACTAAAAGAATTAGATTTATCAGGAAACAGAATGGTGCGCTTGGGCATGCAGGCATTTCCACGACTTCGGTATCTCCACTTCTTGAATGTAAGCTCCAACCAACTTAAAACCATTCCATCGCGATGCTTTTCTCGATTGCCCAGATTACAAACATTAGACATTTCACGAAATGCATTTGAAGTGTTGACCATAACACACTTTAGTGGTCTGTCATGCAGACTGAGGAGCTTTAGCGCAAGTTACAATTTCATAACCTCATTTGCAGTAAACTTCTTTGACCTGTTTATCCATTTGCACAAGTTACGAATCAGTGGAAATCCTATTAAGTGTTTACCAAAAATGTCTAAAATTAAAGGGTTGAGAGAACTTTACATCATGAACACACAAATCACACATATTTACCCTTGTGATCTAGAAGGACTTGATAGACTGGATGCATTGTTCTGGTCAGGAAGTCCAGTTGTGTGTGACTGTCAAAATATGTGGATGACTGCTTGGTATGACAGTGCTTTGAGTGCTTGGGCTAAAGAAGAGACTATCGACAAACATCCATGGACATGTGTTAATCCAGCTAATACTCTAGGTATGGTACTCCACAACATCACCAGCACTTCTTGTACCACTCAGGAAGAGTATTGTTACATTGGTAATAATTGCCACAACGACGCCCAAAGTGGAGGAGATATGTTTCCAACTAATGAAAGTGAAGAATCTAAAGAGGAAACAGATGATGAAGATAGTGATGACCAGAGCATAGAAAGTACCATTTCCAGTTTCGAAATAACTGATGAAATACACGAAGAACATTCGACTGCAACTACGAAAACAGCCTATGGACAAGAAGAGACCACGGTTACGGAAGAATCTACCACAATTTACGAAACTGTCATTACTATCGACCACAATGAAAATAACGACAGTGTAACAACAAGTAAGCCAGTTACAAAATTGGGTAGTACTGATGAAATAACAACAGCAGTAACTTATTATGAACAGACGGGAAAGGCACTGATGCTTTCCGAGGATGAACCGGAGCAATCTAGCAAAGAACAATCACAAAATGAGGACATTTCTCTGATTTACAAATACAAAATATGTCTCGTGATTGTTTGCACGGCCGCAATACTAGTGATAATAACTTGCATTTGTTGTGCTATACTCTATGTGATGAAGAAGATGCTACAAGAGAGAGATAATAAAGTGCACGTTATAGCTGATGTAAAGAACAGGGAAGACGTTGCTGTCTGCTATGGTGAACACATGATAACGGCACCGCCCCCATACGATGATAGTATTTACTGTACTAAAAACGAAGACCAGTCAGTGAAAGCAATGTTTCACCAGGATCTTTGGAATGAAAATGAACCAATAGTTCATACTAGTGGCATGAAGTAATGAAGCCCAAATACCCCCCCCCCAAAAAAAATACAATAGTAGCCGACGAGAGAAACCAAATGTTTAATATCTCAAAAAAGTACAATTTTCACTGTTCAGTACAATTTTAAATAAAATAAAAATAATCACAATCATATATATGTTACTAAAATAAATATAATCACATGTTAATTTTTTTCTTTCTTTGTTCTCCTTTTTCTGCATGGCATTTCTGAAGCGATTAGGGCAAAATAAACTAGAGGAGACGACGCGTAGTTATGACTTTCGAACAGACAAATGCCCTTTACAAATGATGTTACGAAGGACTGGACGATTTTTACGCAGATTTTCGGAAAAAGTTTCATGTTAAAGCTACACAATCGCCACCGACTATCGGCGTAAAATAGTCTAATGTAACATTGGACCAAGAGCTTCATTAGGCTTAATTTGGAATGAAACACTAAGTTAGATGGCTGAAAGACGAGTGATACTTCACCTCGAAAATCTTCGCATTACACGATTTCGCGGAAGAGCACAGTAACCTAACTATAACTTGCACATGGTTAATTAACTCACAATAATCAAGGTTTTTCCAAATTCTCCCTACCTAATTCCCTGCCTAATTGATGACCATAATATTGATAATAAACTATTTTTTGAAATCTAACTAGTTTTGTATATTTAAAAATGTTGGTAACAAACAAATTATTGATATTATTTATGTCAGTAAATAGTATATTTACTATTTCTAGTCACTGTGAGATATTCAAAAATTACACAAGTAACTAGAAATAGGAAATGAAATTAGCCTAAATTAGGCAGATTAGGCAGGGCATGAATTAGGAAAAACCTCTAATATGTAACGTAACGGACAATTTACACCTGCGTGAAAAAAACTTGGCTAGTTTATTGTAATTGGAGCCAGAAAAACTTAACACAGCATGAAAAATTCCGGCGATACAGCTTTTTACAGAGATTCTTCCGTTTCCTTTTTGCACAGTAGAGTATCACCACATCGTTTAACACAAACACATGTAAATTTTTCACGTTTCTAGACAGAAGTTCTTTCTTATTCCGGTTCAGTTTCTAAGCCAGAAATCTTTGAAAATCAGAAAGTTAACGAAACGTTTTAAACTTTAATCTAAAAATGTGAATTGGCGTTTAATTTCAACAATGGCGTATCTTTTAATTAATTATTTCAGATAAAAGGAGTATTTTTAACCCTTCCCGTGTGTGTTTAATTCTAAGAACTAATGATCGTTTCACACTGAATTTACCTTTACACAACCTTTTATCTCTAGTTCTTTCTCTACCAAATAACACACCGTGAACTTCCACTTTCACAGAATATTTCTTTATTGATGATAGTTTCCTTGAACTGTTCACTTTGGTAAACGTATCATTGGCGGATCCAGGATTTCCCGTACGGGGGGGGGGGCGCCCGGCCCGTAGGGGGGGGGGACGCGCCAACCCAATTTTCACCTATTTTCGCCCAAAAATAGGGAAAAACTGCATGAAAATGAAGAAAACTTTGGCCGTAGGGGGGAGGCGCCTCCTGCGCCCCCCCCTAAATCCGCGAATGCGTATACAATGCCTGTTTGCAGAAGATTAAAGGGTCGGACGAGCCCTGGCGGATTACGGATTTACTTTATTAACCAGAGTAAATGATAAATGTATTGCTAGAACAGACATGGGAAAACATATTGAAAGCACATTCCCGTCATTTTGTTATCGATACTCTAATAGTCTAATAGAAAGTTCGTGAGAAAACCTTGTTTATATTTTATTTTATTCTGTCAACCTCCAATGTGAGGACTTGATATTCGCGCCACAATGAAAGGCTGTATAAGTAAGGAAAATTTGCCTATTTTCTCTGTTCACAACACAAAATGTACGTACCATTTTCTAGGTTACAAATTGTAACAGTGAATGACACATATTGTTATTTTTGCATTATTATTGGTAAATTAAGATATTTATCCTAGTTAGACTTTTATCCTAATTAGTTAAAACTCGATTGATTAAGCAGAATTCAAGCTGTGCGAGCAGTGTTTATAATTTCACAAAAGAACAAAAAGAGAATCTTTATATTTACTTAAATTCAGTCTGTATATTTATTCGTCACTTACAAATCACATGTTTTTAATAAGAATAATAATACTTGATACAGACATGATATGGTTTCGTTAATTATAAGTGATGGGTGCAGGCTAAATCAGTGATTGTACCAATGGGTTGGTGCCCGAACCTCTATTATAAGGCAATAACCATGTTTCTCTTTCATAATTAACTCAGAATGAAAGAACAACAAAATAAATAACAAGATATGTAGGTTGTTATCACTGCTCCTTAAATTATAATAATGAGAAGAATTACCCAGATAGGCCGGGTAAAATGTCTATCACGCATGGGGGGGGGGGAGGGG
>JBCAUI010502127.1:0-13231 GCA_038406195.1 Haplosyllis anthogorgicola | reverse complement strand
AAGGATGTAATATAGTTGATAAGTCTTTCTTTGCAGGGATCCAATACAAAAGATCGTAATTTAGATACCTTGTAGCGCGTACAAGATGTCTCTATACATTTGTCATTGTAAAATATCCCAGAATAAAACATGTAATAGTAAGCGGAATTCGTAACCAGCTCCAGAACTTGATTTTCTATTAGAAATGATAGAAGTCATTTACTCGAAAGAATCATCTACTGTTCCTAAAACGAAGAACTATGAACATTTTACTTTCTGGTATGAAGATTTCATACTGAGGCATTTAGATCTATGGCAACAATAAAAGAGTGGGAAATTTATTTTGTTTGCCTTGTATGTCAATATGGAAGGCGTATTTAGCTGCAATTTTGCTGAAATAAAACTTTAACCGTATCATTTCGAAACAATAGCACGTCAAAAGCAAGGCATTGAATTCTTTTTCTTTTTTGTGATCCTTACGTTTCCAAATTGATAGGAGTTTCATGATATGCATCATGGTCTATTCTAGGATGAAAGAAAACTCAGCTAAACCCTATCTGATATGAATGTAAAGGATACGCAAGGCATCATGGGAGATTCAACACGACCACTAGATGGCTCTGCGGGTTGTTCCACTAAAATAACGACGACAGATGTCAGCACCAAATATACCCCGGAGAACGGATACATAGATGGCTGTCCTTTCTCTGGGGCTAACGGACTCAAACCATGCTCAACCTCAGGTAAAGTTTCATTTCAATATAAATATTCCCCTGTGTTCTTCGTGCACAAAACTTGAGTAGATCTATGCCGTGTAAAGGGCTATGGAGCTTAAAAGGTTTGGTGCTTAACACATTTACAGTGCACTGTAAGTTTATCCATAGTTTATCGACGGAGTTCTAGGCCAAATTAACGGCAAATATCTTACTACATGTTTAAAAGTATGCTTGTACGTCATTACAAGGTTCCGAAGATCAGGTTTAGTGTAATTTGAAGTTTGTGACATTAAATTGGTCAGTCATTTATAAGGTACCGTGTTAATGTTCTGATACGATTTTTGTATACTGATATTTCCATTTCATTAGCTTTAGACATCACGGACAATAAGCGCCAGCAGCAGAAAAAGATCAGCACGGCGTCACTGGCGTCAGTGACCTCGCTGGCGTCACTTGCCCCGAGTGATTGTGAGTCAGATTATGGTGACGGCGCACCCGTGGGACGCCTGGCGTTATCTAATATTGTGGAGGGCGTCGCCTATCTACTCATGCCAACTGTGAGTATCCGCGTGAATTGAATTTTTTCCGAAAAATCATTATAGTGTGTGACATGTGTGGCATGCTGTCTGCTTCCACCCATACACCCATTTACGCTTTCACTGAGCACTGCTGTTTGAAACAGCAGATGTCAATCTAAAGTAAATCTAAGGATCATTGCGCATTAAAGCGAGAGATCTACTCTGGCTTTGAAACCAATGAGCACGGTCACCCTAAGTCCGCAACAGAGGGCACCCGTCATAAAAATGGACGTCGGTCCACACAAAAACCGATAACCTTTGTGTTCGGTGAAAAACTAACAATTTAATAAACATTTATGCCCTGCCTTATTGTTCTTAGACAACATATTTTAATGTTTTGTATCAAAGAGGATGTGAATCACATCAATTTGAAACAAGAGAATTTCAGGTTGCGTTTTGTGCGCATCAATAGGACAGCATGAAAATGTTTCCAAATAATTTTTAAGAACTGTTTCACACAAAATTTACATTTGTCTTAGAAACTGTAGAGCCACTTATTGCTGAAGGTTTCTGGGCATATTTCTGGGGGAGAAATGGTCCTTGCATTGTGTGATTCAGAGTCATCATCTATCATTCTCAAACAGGATTGTCAAAGGACTAGACTTGGGTCAGAGTTACCACCAGGATCGCTGTAGTCTAAAGACTGCAGTTAGAGTTAACACCAGGAGCACCATGGGCTTCCCACCTTACACCTGCACCTGCAATCATGTGACAGTCTACAGACTATCCTATTGGTTAATTAGAGTTATGCGTTAGCATCATTAGTAGCCATCTTTAATTTAATTTAAGTTCAAACTACACCTCTTTAGAAATTACACGTATTTGTAACAAGAGTTAAATTATCTTAAAAGTCTAGAGACTGTCGTTCTAGTCTTTTTACAAGGGTTTAGAAGTCTTTTTTTATTTTTGCCAGGAGAGTTACATGAACCGTGCGTTGCACCACGTCATCGTTACACGTGACGCGCAGGCGTGGACGACCCTGAGAAGCGGGATCGATGAGATCGACCTAATCCAGTTCACGGACTCCATCACTATCGATTCCTCCGTGCAACGAGAGTTCAACTACCGGCTCATATTATCGCTAACCCAACATGCTGCAGACGTATTTGGTAAGTTTATGTTTAAGTTTTCAATTAGGTTGTTTGTCCGTTTGTTGGTTTGTTGATTTTCTATTTTTGTATTATTTCTGTTACATCTTACAAAAACATTTGGCAAAGATGCTTAGCAAAATTGTTAGATTGTATCCGTTTTTAGAATTGAATTTGATTTAAAACAATATAAAAACATCGTTCGAATGGTTAGAAGATCGTATTCTCCCTCACTCAGGATTGATTGTTGGAAAATCGTTTGTCACTGCTGCCTCGTCAGGAAAAAATTGAAAAACATTCCAACGGTGATGCCAAGCAATTTATTTTGATAAAGCAGTTAAATGGCCCAGAAATGCGAAGGAAAGTGGGAACAGGAAAGAATCAGGAATATGAGACAGTGGGAGCTCAGAGATTTGCGAAAAACAGGACAAGACCCACTCAGCTTTGTGCTTGAGTTGTAATTAAAGTAAGTGAGTGGCGGATCCATTCTACAACAATATCGCAACTGTCATCTTTATCAAAGGTTGTTATTTTCTTTAGTAATAGTTTACTGAACTGTTGGTTTCTTTCCATGGGAACCCATTGTTACTCAGTGTTGAACTTCGGTACAGGACGAAAGGGCGGTCGTTTTGCTCGAAAACAGGGCTAGACGGTGCTGCCACTTTCACCCGCCTTTGCTAATATACGAGCCAAAAACAAAGTGTATAATGCTATCACACAAAATCGTATCGATAGTCCTGAAATGTTGAACTTCATCTCATGAAGTTCCTATCAATTTGAAAACCAACAGAACTGAAAAGAGAACATAAGAATTCCACGCTGCTCTTTTAAAGCCTTGCTCTTCTCTGCCAAGTTCCTGTCAAAATATATGCAATTTTGGTTTCCTAAAGGATTGTGTCGTGTCTTTCCATGGAACATTTCAATATTTCCAAAAAGTGATCCTGTCCAATGCGACAATGGTAATATCTCCTGCATACTAGGTGGCACGAATTGTTTGCTCATGAGTTTGGAGGTCGTTGCTTCATATGAACTCTGCTTGTTGTTAAAGAGATAATTAACTCAAACTCCTGCAGCTTCTTATGCTGAAAAGTAAAGGACTCTCAATAATTACTCAATGAGGGCCTAAGAGCATCAGGACAATAACTTCGACTTGTATGAACCGCCTGACTTAGATCTACTGGGCATCCAGTAATGCGGTTTCATTGGGTCAATTGCCATAATAACTTTACAACAGGAAGAAAACAAAATACAGAAAGTTTCAGGACACACTTTTGAAAGTTTACCAAAGCACAGAGTACATTTTTATTGTTCCCGAAATCAATACAAATATTTGAATCATTTTATCAGTTTCTTGATATGACTTTGTCAAAATAAAAGATATGTTGTCACAACGTCAATGTCCCGTTGTTTCTTGCAAACGTTGTGTATTTAGGCTGCAGGTTACTTTCATTTTCTTGGCCCTTGCATGTTATTTATTACAGGGCAACAACAGGTAGAACATAAATAACGCTGACTTTCTCAGAAATCAGTGCGCATCTCCAGCTAATCGGTTCATATCTCTCAAACTAATTGGACACGAACGTTTCCTATCCATGTTGGATGTCAAAGTGTGGGTGGCAGTAATGTGCCCAAAGAAAAATGCAGAGCAGCTCATGCAATTTTCTATTTAAGGTGGATCGCTCCTCTTAGGTCAAAGTAATACCATCTCTAAAATACTTTTAGTTTTTAATCTAACTAAATGGATATATTTTCAACTTGGGTCATGGACCTTATTTTTGAAATAACTGCACATATATAATTCCCCTTGTTATATTAGAAATACTAAGAAAAAAGTACATTTTTGCAATTTTCGACAAGATGGAGTAATTCCAATTTTATAAAACTCTCCGCAATTATTGCCCATCATATGTAGATGAAATAGTGGGAACAAAAAGTATGGGTCATCGACCTTGTTTTTTTTAAAACATTGAAATTGACATAAATATGGCAAAAATTTGGGTAAAAATACTGTTCTAAAACTATTCACATGGAATTGTTATCCTTAAGTATGCTTGATTATATCAACAAAGTATCATATTGCCTTTAAAATTTTCATTTTCATTTTCAATTATTTTCAATGTAGTAAAATATTTCAAACTCTGCAGGACCCACTTACAGCAACTAAGAGGAGCGATCCCCCTTAAGATTTAAAGGCGTTAGATGAGTGACAGTCACTGATCCAGTCAACATTAGAGTGCAAGGGCAGGTAGACTAGGTTTGATAATAATCTCTAGCCATGACAAACAAACTGCATATCAGAGGATGAAATTCCTGTCAGTTTGGGATTAATAGCACATCAAACACATCAAAAGCAAAGCCAGTACACGGAATTTGTATCAGTTTCGAAACGCCTAGAACAAAAGAGAGGACACAAGAATTTCACACTGTGCTTTTGATGCGACATTGTTCCAAAACTGATGCGAATTCCGTATATTGCTAAATTCTTTTAATCTCTCCCCTTTTCCACTGGCGCCGCTAGCGTGGCGCACTGGCGTATAGGACGCCAAGTCATTTCTAAAATACTGTAGGTTTGTGGATGTTTTAATTTAAAATAATTCCTGTATGTGCTATTCCTCTGCATAAAATCACAGCACGAAATCCACTACTGGCAGGATTGGTTAAACCAGAGAGCGAAGTACATGCAAAGCTCGATTTTATAGCTGGTGATGCAGCACTGAACTGTCATGTATTTTTCGTTCCCATTTTTTTTGAAACCTGCAAATTAACAGCAACAAACTGAAGTATTCTAGATTCCAAAACAAGAGAGAAACACTGTCTGCTAATTTTGCTTCACGATGTAACTTCCTTTTTCTTAAATCTGACAAAAATAAGAGATTGAAGTTTAATTAAGTTACAAACAGTTAATTCGGGAATGTGAAAGCAAAGATTTTATGGTGCTGCGACTCCCAGTGGCTTCTTACTAGAATGTTGATCATCATGAATCAGAATGTGTACTTTGTGATTACTGTAGGCAAATTTAGTCTCCGCTAAGTTTAAGTGCTTGGATATATCTCCGTAAGACACCGTGGGCTTGATACAAGTTGAATAGGGCATTTTTTGTTCATTCAGAGGCCCGCGCTATTGTCATTTTCTTCTGATGATATCCCATTGGAGTCCGCGCTATTGAGTACCAGTCATAATTGCCTTCATTTACCACTTCCCCCCATATTTAACAACTTAAGTTTAGCACTGTTTTTGAGACTTCAATGGAGAGTGCACGACTTCTATTTAACAATTAACATTCAGTGTAGGTGAAGGCACGAGGGCTGGTAATTCGTGAAAAAATTTGCCTGAGGGTTCGAATTCTCGTATCTACATTCTCAAAAAGCACCACCAGTGGCGAACAATGGAAAATGACCAGGAATTGAATTAATATGACCGAAAAGTTATCGATGGTATTAGCCTCAGGTTACATTAATTTACTGAGAAAATCATTCGCTTTTATTTTATAATGCACAGTGAGTCTTCCATAGCCAAATACACAGAGACAGATTGATTTACAGAAATCCACAAGTTGGTCTCAAAATATAGCGGTGGTTAATATAAAGTAATTGGCAATTAGTGAGAGAGGCCTGCTCAGGACTCAGGACGCACCCGTGCAGTATGAGAGGACACGGCAATGTGAGAACATACAGCATAAGATGCTGTGGAGATCCTTCTGTAGGCTGGGACTGGTTATGAGAAGTAATCAAAGGGCCATCAGGGAGACCAGGGCTATCAGATCTTAAGGTCAATAGCTCGCGAGGAGAGTAAGGATGTTTGGGCGGAAACGGTTCCGTTCGGATCGGATGGAACTCAACTTAGCGAACATGCTTTTGAGATATCTTGAAACTTCTTTATTACCTATGTACAGAAGCTTAAGAACTCAGCTTTATCTCATCTGTGCAAAGCCTGACCGACAATTCAGTTAAATTGCAGCAATTCGGTTAATTGCAGCAACATGGTCAATCTGTAAGAAACATTGAAATAAACTTAGTTTGGACCTATTTCAAGTGAACTCAGCTCAAGAGTATTGCCTTGCGGTGGCAACTCATAGCACTACAAACTATACATTCTCAATGTATTTTTCAGGGTTCACTGTTTTAAGTTAATAATGCGAACAATTTGAACTAAGATTATGCACTGCCAACTGATGCTATGCCAAATTAGTTGAACAAAGCAGCTCTGAATTGAGACCAGGAAAACAATGTTCTCTTTTTCAAAACTTCTTCATCCCCTGAAATTCCTTTCACTTTGAGAACCTCTGAAAGCAAAAGAATTTTTGTGGTATCGATGTGGGTAAAGCTTTCAGTGTTTCAAAACATATTGTGGATTTTCAGGTTCTGCTAATTTTTGTTTCATATTTTGTTTCAGGTTCGACCATGGAGACGTTTCAAGAGGAACTTGGAGAGAACTATTTTTCTTTTGTGTTTGAAAAATACGAAAGGGAACTACTTTCTGTCGGCCGAACAATACAGGACTTCCTGTCCAACATGGACGCTCTACATCCTCATATCCGGTCACATGATCACCTGGTTCCGGCGTGTGGCACTGTGCTTCCGGCCATGAGGTGCACACGTGGCCACTCAACCACATGTTTGTGTTTACATGTTCATCAAGGAAGAGAAGATCTCATACATTTCTACGGTAGTTTTCCTTTTTCGTAACTTTTTGTTACCTATTTTAAACGATGAATAATACATTTGATATGGTGGTTTAAGTAAATTTTCCAAAATGACCTTATGATCAGTTTTAAAAAAGGTGATTACATCAGAACCTGTTGAGCAACTGAAACTTCTATGCATGTGATGGTGTAATGACATTGTTGATTTCGGAGATTAGTCTGCCAATGCAGAGTGGTCATATCACATAAAACCGGCCATTAAGACCTGGTGTGTGTACAAAATAAATTTCGAGTCTGTCTTATCTGATTCGTTGCGTTTTTATAGCGGGAATGATCACAGCAGCGGCCAACACGATGTTCAACGAGAGGATGGACGTCACAGTTACTGGGATATCTAGTTTAAACAATGAGCATCAACTAAAAGCAGATTGCGTTACAAGCAATAGTCATAGAGACGTCAGCAGTGTTGATGGTAACAGTGTTGTTACAGATATTGTGAAGGATGACGTCAAAAATACTGTCGTTAGAGATGTTGTCAATGATCACATCAAAAGTAACGACGGAAAACAACGTCACGTAACCAAAGGTGATATCAAGGAAAGTAATGCAATAGAAAGTGACAGTATCAGATACAGACCTGAATTAAAATTAGTGAATTACATATTGACACTGATGCCAGTAGAGACAGATGAGGATGATTTGAGGGAGTGTCCTTCAGTGCTGCCATCGTCTGGTATGACGGACGCTAACAGCCGGGTGCTGCCTCTAGCGGGATGTTCAAAACACCTGGGAGATCTCAAAATGTCAGTTGCATCATTCTGCAGGTATATTACGAACTGTGTGGTATGCTATTTCAAATCCAAATTTTTATCACTGTTAAGATCAAGCAATATACTCCTCCCCAACTTTGGTTTAAGTTGTTAAATCATGTGCTCACATTGCAGCTGTAGATTCTATTTAATGCTGAAACATAATCCTGCAGGAAGTTTTACAACTTTTACAACTTTAAATTTTGAGAATAATACTATTGTTTTCAGGTCATTCCCTTTCCACGTTGTGATAGATTCTCAGATGCACATAACTCAGCTTGGCCACACGCTTCTAAAACTCATTACCCCTGCAGCCCTAGCCAAACAGGGGACTCACTTCTGTACATACTTCAGGTGAGCACGCATACATGCACGCACGCACACGCACTTAAAGCCCTAGCTAAACAATGGAGAAAATTATGTGGCTTTTTCAGGTGTGCACGAGTACACACAAGTACGTAAACACACACATCACACCTACAACAATAGCCGAAGAAGGAACTAGCTTCTGTGGATCTTGATGAGTTCCTTTACTGTTTCGTCGGTACTGTACAGTAGGAACTCGGGGTGCATGTATGTTGCTGGGTTAACTGTATTATTAATGCTTGGGATTTACTTTGCTTGGCTTTTACATGAGTCTCTGGCTCGCAAGGGCCTTACATCGGTAAGGATTCTCCTGTCTCAATACTGGTTGAATTACTCTATGCTTCAGTTGGCATTTAATGTGAGTAAGATACAACAAGAATGTCCAGTAAATCTCCTTTGAACACAATGTCCTTTTATTGCTTGCTTCTTTAAGTTACAGTTGCACAAGTAAAATCAATCATTCAAGTTGTACAAAATATTCTAAGTTCAACAAATACAAATTGTCATCAATCAAATGTCATGTAATGCAATTGAAATACAAGTAGTCAAAATCTCAGGAACTGAACTGAACATTGTTAACAAACATGAAAATGTGAACTGATAAAACTGAACACTTAGAGCCTTGTTACATTGGCTTAAATATGGGAATTAACAAGGTGCCCATTGGTTGGTGCTTGGAGCTTGTGCATCTCAGTGAAGCTGAGCTGCCATTGGTTAAGATAATGCACACACTGTACTGCACACACTACTAGTGCTGACACTTTGTGGTAAAGATAACAATACCACGGGAGCTGATGCTCCGGTGGTGGATCTATGCCAAAGTAACACTGATGAACCGGACGTACATTTAATACGATAAATGGGACTGTTTAATCTTCCAAGTGAGCAGGCATACAAACTCGCACGGACACACATTCATTTTGAAATAAACTTAACAGTATCATCTTTAGAACCTGTCATTGTATTGTACATCACTGCCAGAGATCAAACTTTGAAAACCCCGAGCGAGAAGGAAAGAATAAAAATCAACTCTAAATGATCATATCCAGTTTGATTTAAACGAAACCGATGTGATTATTTTCTTTTAACAGTATAATACAACCAGAGCTTCCAGTTACCTTTCCAGAAATCCTTGCAAGGAGCAGGGCTACATATCACCTGGTGTGCAAGAGTGACGCCACCTACAACAACAACGAGATCTCATTGTCTCAACAACAGGTTAGTGCCGCCACCTACACTTAAAAAGTGTTGTTAAGACCAGCTATCACCTCAAGCCAGTGACACCCAAATACAAATGTATTTTCGGATATATTTTTTAAATCGAACATCCAACAATAAGTCGGTTAAGTGAGACTATTTTTCTGCATAGAAAGCACTAAGCACTTGAAAGCCTTTAGATTTGGAAATGTAGAGAGCCCAAAGAATGCTATGCTTTGGATGGGCCATTGTTCCATTCATCAACTTGGCTGCGCCATAGAACGGCATGTATGCACTGCAGTCATCAAGTACCAATTAACTCTTTTATGTTGTGCATTCCGAGGTTTACATAACTCAAACAACCGAGATGAACATTCTTTCAACAGTAAATTACAACACGGACTTCCAGTGACCTTCGGTGTGCATTCGGTATTTTAGGGTATGCACTTGGTCGGTCAGATGGTTCACCTTCCCGAGTCTCGTTCCATCCTGTTCCTGGGTTCTCCGACGGTTGAGAAGTTGCACCAGCTGATCGGGAACGGGCTCTACCTCTCAGACATACCCATCCACGACGCTACCCGAGACGTGGTGCTCATTGGCGAGCAAACCAAGGCACAGGTACACCTATCTCTCTCTCTCTCTCTCTCTCTCTCTCTCTCTCTCTCTCTCTCTCTAAAAAAAAATAAAAAAATAAAAAAAAACAAAATAAAAATGAAAATAAAAATTAATTAATTTAAAAAACCCTTGGGTGACATGTCACATTTACTGTGTTTGGTTTACTACATTGCCGCTCAGGACACGCTGAAGCGCCGTATGGTGCAGTTAAAGGCGCGCATTGAGGAGACGACGTCCGCCGTAGAGGAGGAGCGACGCAAGAACGTCAACCTGCTGCATCTCGTCTTCCCGCCCGACATAGCGCAACAACTATGGAAAGGTACAACTCTTTGAGTTATGAGTAATAGACAAATTGCCACAATGTTTTCTGACATTCAGGTCAAATAATTGGTAGATTATAAAATTCCTATCAGTTTTAGAACAATAAATTTTCACGTTGTTTTCTGTTTGACGTCAACACAGCGCTGAATTTTGTGCTCCCAAAACTTTTACAAATAGACCAAAATTCTTGATTTTTCTGTTTTATCACGTGTCTTGGTATATTGCAGGTGAGAGTGTGCGTCCAAGGAAGGTAGATGACGTCACGATGCTCTTCAGTGACTTGGTGGGTTTTACGTCAATCTGCTCTACGGCTACACCCCTTCAGGTGATCAGCATGCTCAACTCTCTCTATACTCAGTTTGACAGCTACTGTGGTTGGCTGGACGTTTATAAGGTAAGCACATTCCAACATCAATCTCCACTCTTTCAGGGAGAAACACTCTAAATTCTTTCCAATGTTTGACAGGAAAATGCGATGAAAATAGTTGGAAAGAGTTACACATACACCAAATGCGTTAGCAAACAATAGATGTCTGCTGGAAATAAATTGTTTTCAAACTATCCAAAATTATCAATGCTACATCGAAACATCATATTAAAACTGATGTTGCATTACAGCTTGGTGTGCAGCTTGTATTATAACGATTGTATATTGCAGATAGAGACAATAGGAGATGCTTACTGCGTTGCTGGAGGGTTACACAAAGCGAGTTTGTATCACGCACAACAGATCGCTTGGATGGCGCTAAAGATGATGGAGGCAGCCAATAAACAAAAAGCTCATGACGGAAACCCACTGCAGGTGAAACTTGAATAATGCTTTGGTGAAAAAGCTTTCCAGTGAAAAGATAAAATATAACAAAGTAATTTAAACAAAAATAAAACGTAAGAAAATTGTATCAAAATTACAACAATATCAACATGTGTAACACCCAAAATATACTTTTTTCCCCGAAAGGTCACAAAATTAATATACTTTTCTTGACCTGAATCATGTAATATTGGAACTGAAAACTGTGATAGTCTACATTTTCCAATTGATATTCTTGGTAAAACTAGTCTTGGCTTCCAGATGCGGATCGGCGTGCACACGGGGAGCGTGCTCGCGGGCGTCGTCGGGATCAAGATGCCGCGTTACTGTCTGTTCGGCCACAACGTCACGCTAGCCAACAAGTTCGAGTCGAGCAGTGAGGCCGGAAGGATCAACATCAGCCCCACTACACACAGGTCTGTCTGTCTGTCTGTCTAGTGGAGTGCCAAGAATAAAAACAGACAACTGCAGCTCAGGTGCTGCCGTCCTAAATTTTTTGAAAGGTTTTGATTCATCTGGCCTAATTGACTTTTCTGTTGATTTCCTTTGTTCGTGACAGAAATTCCTTTTAGGTATGTCAGGATGTAAATTAAATCCGTGAATGTCACTTGGGAAAACAATTTTTATAAACAAGAGTGCCTGGTGCCTGGTTGGTCAACTGTCTTGTTGAGTAGCTTGCCTAATCATCGTGTTACTTCTAGCTGCTCTACCATATCTTTTTTAAAAATTTTAGTCAATTGCACCTACACAGCACTTTGTACTTTATTTTGCAGATGTCTGTGCGAAACACCTGGGTTCCAGTTTACAGGGAGATCACGTGACGTGCTACCCTTGGGATTTCCGGCTGATGTAGATGGCAGCACATGTTACTTCTTGGACGGTTATACACATTCGGGTACATCTGAGGCAGATCACAGTGCTGACCATATTAGGAAGGCTGTGTCTCAATTAAACATCTCGCCGAATATATAATATGTAAAATATAATATCTAATATCTATTAATATACAATATTTAAAAATCATTTGAAATTGACATCCCGTGTAAGCAACACCAGGTATTGTTGTTCCAGTGACAGGCACGGCGTGGAATTCTATTGTTGGCAAATGAACTCATTTTCTGGAGCTGTTATTTACCTTTCAAACATAAATTGGAATTCACAAGCTTTAACCCCAGCACAAAACTAACCCAATCATGGCGTGAGCCATCACCTTAAAGTGTCGAGAAAAAGGACAGCCACAATAGAACTGCCATCGTCAGGGCTAAGAGTCAACTCACTCACTTCCGAGTGATTCTTCTGTCTTTATTGAGTCATTTTCCACTGTAAAAGCCACTTTTAAGGGATAAGCTTTCAATAAATGCAATGCATCACAGGCTTTTTATTGGTAATGTTTCTGTACATTGTTTTTGTTTTCCTTCAATTTTTTGATTAATTCAAATAATACTAGCTCCAATGATTGAATCGCACATTTTTTATACCAAACGAGCAATATTGTAGTCTGCATGAATTTAATGACACGGTGATAAAAATAATAACGACGTGACATATATTGTTTTCTCATGTTTTACTGTTTTACTGTATTGGGAAAACAGAAAAGGTTTCGTGCAAAATTCTATTTCACTTTGATACTGTAAATCATGTGTCATTTAAAAACATTTATGACATACAAGATTTGTGTACCAAAATGCCTGAGTGATGCACAGTGCGCCTAATAGCATCTGGTTCGTTAAATACAGCTTTGTTAATTTCGTAATTCTTGGGAGATATCCAGTCAAATTTTTGATGGATGTGGATTATGAGGCATGTCATCCATTTTATGGAACATTCATTGTTATGCAGTTCAAGAAAAAATATTTAAATTGGGTACAATGGATGTCTACACGACTTGATTATAAGAAATAAGGTAGCTTTCTATTTTTCTCAATTGGGATGAAATTTATTAAAATGCTTTCTAATAAAATTAATGATAATATTTCAATTTTTCTGTGTTAAAATTATATTTCGATGCTAGTTAATTCTGAACTATGAAAATAGTTCTCGCTGTGCTTTTGAATGTCTATTGTCTCAAAACTGAGGAATTTTTATCCCCTAGTTAGATAAACAAACTGA
>JBCAUI010502116.1:0-13232 GCA_038406195.1 Haplosyllis anthogorgicola | reverse complement strand
GCAATTTATTCATATGGGTAAAGTATACAAATTTCAATCATACCCAATAATCGTTGCCATTTTCATATTTACCAATCATAGCTAATTATCGTACACAATTTCATCACTGTCAAAGCCAATAATCGTAGCCATTATATATATTGGCTACGATTTCTATTTCTATAAACAAATCGGTGCCAATATCTAGTTTCACCAGGGTCTGATTCAGTGTCCAGGGCATGTAAACATCAGAGTACAATTGCACCTGAAATTATACAATATTGCATTTGATTTAATGATCGTAGCCAATATCAACCACAAAACCACGGGAAACTAAATTAAAAGTAAAACTAAAACTAAGGGGCTGGAAAATCCTGACAAACACAAAGCATGTTAGACTAATAAGTGTGTCACTGCTTTCTAGTTACATTTTTAAAACTTTATACTGACAAAAGAAAACAATTCTCACCTTAACTCACACCAGCTGTACTAATTCTCTGTCCAGAAACTCCTTGCTTCCAACAAACAAAATGGCTGCCAAATACTTAATTGCCTCTTTATGGAAATGAGGCTAAAAAAATTCTCCCATGATCCTTTGCAAGTTATCCTGTATCCAGGTCATCCTCACCTGCCACTGATCTGGGGGGGGGCCATGGAGGGTCCACACATCATCCTCAAACACCTGGTCCTCCATTCTGAACAAGTTTGAATGGATACTGCCACACCTCATATTCCAACACCTGATCCTCAATGGGGGTGGAGGGGGGGGGGGGAGAATCCACACCTCATCCTCAAACACCTGGTCCTCCATTCTGAACAAGTTTGAATGGATACTGCCACACCTCATCCTCCAACACTTGCAAAAAAGGTCATGCTAGGTCAGTTCAACAACATGGACAAAGTTGCATAAATGATTTTTTTCAAAATTTGAAATTGCACATTTTGTTAAATAACTCAATCAAATATGCTTGGATTTCCTTCAAACCTTCAGAACAGACGTTCTTTTGTCCAGATGATTCTAACAAAGGGTCACAATCCCATACTTCCATTGAAACTACGCATGTTGAAATTGACCTCAAATGCAAAAAGTGAAATTTTTCGCTTATTTTTCAATGTAACATAGGCATGTGACCCATCAAAGTGATGTGTTTCGAGATGCCCAACGCAACTGTGATGTCAGAATACATGATTTATATGGTTTGAAAGCTTGTAGTTGCAAGTGTTTACCACGCCCACGCCGACAACTACAACTACATGTCGATTAGTATAGCACTGCTGAAGGCTTTTAGCTGTGCTAAAAATACATTAATTAAATTGATATCTCTCCAAATCGAAAAGTAAAAACACTGAATATTAACTTCTTTTAATTTTATTAAAAATTCAAATAACATGTATATATTTTTGCATCCACACATTTGGCAGGATGGTTTAAAGGATCAAGTATACTTGTAACAAAAGTAAGTATCATACCAACTGTACGTCAAGCCTTATTAAAAGTAAATCCAAGGATTGAAATATTACAAATGAGAAGGGAGATGCAAGCAACAACAACTTAATAACAACTTTAAAGAGTAATTTTCTTGACTAGACATCTATATCACATAGTCTACGTGCATGTATCGGATGAGAAAATTAGCTTTAGTAGTACATGAAATAATATATATTCGAATTCCGATACTGAAAGTTGGCAAGTTTTTGGTCAAAGTTACGAATACATTAATATAAATTTAAGTAACTTACAGGCCAGAATGATGCAACGTTTTCCTGTTTGAAATATTCTTATCAATGTGTGTGCCGTCATTTTTAGATTCTTGAAAGTCTTTGTTTCCGAATGTCCCGTGCAAATTTAATGCGTTTTAAATTCAACGTGTGCATTAAGTCTGATTAAAGTAATACACTTTGTAGCGAATACCAGCAATAGCATTTTAACGACTTCATACAAAATAAAATCATTGAATAAAAATCAATGAAATATACAATTGCAACAGTAAATAATACATTCAGAAGGCAATATACCGCTGTCTTTGATAAGAACTTGCTGGTAAAATATTCTTGTAGAATTGGTTAGCAACAACAATACTTTTCCGTAGCGTAAGTAATAAGCAAGCGATGTTTAAAACATCGCACACATACAGCAATACTGGTTTTATTTTGACAATATTGTTGTACAATGTTCGATATGTTATTTCGTGTTTATATGAGAGAGCCACCTCCTCTCTGTTCCTCCGTTGGGACGTTCAGAACTTCGGCTGCAGCTTAACATTAATTAATTACCTGTTTCTTCCTCTCTTTCTATAGCATCTAGAATGCCCTCTAGTGAAACCTCCCTCGGTACTGGAAATTCAGTGCTTTGCTGAATGTCACTTTTCTCTTCTTGCTCCTTTACTCCATCATCAAATCGAACTTTGCTTCTGGTCACAGTACCTTTAACTGTTTTGTCTTTAGTATCACTTCCTATTTCACCAACGGCCTTATTTTCAGTATTATCATCATCTCCTGCATTATTCGCCATACCACTGCTCTCTTTCCCTTTTTGCCAAAGTATTTGTTCTTCCAACTTTCTGTCCAACTCTTCCCTTTCTTTCTTTTTTTCCTTCTCTTTCCTCTCTCGTCTCGATGCTGCCACCAGATTCCAACAGGTCTGGAAATCAGTTGACTCCACACTCTCCGAACCTAAACATTAAATAATTTACACATCAATTTATTTCTTGTCTGTGCTATGCAAGTAAATAACAGACGTATTTGCATTATTTACATAATATTTTGCCCAAATATTTTTGCTATGTTTAGTGCAAAATCCACTGCTCATTCACAAGTTAAGTTTAAAATACTTTGAAATTTAAACATGACTTTGGAAATATAATTTACAAAAGTACCTAATAA
This sequence comes from Haplosyllis anthogorgicola, assembly GCA_038406195.1. Lineage (NCBI taxonomy): Eukaryota > Metazoa > Annelida > Polychaeta > Phyllodocida > Syllidae > Haplosyllis > Haplosyllis anthogorgicola. Next base: position 10,370 of record JBCAUI010502116.1, on the reverse strand, counting down.
TTTGTTAGCTTCTTCTCCGTCTATTATGGGATTCATCCACGATGACTTGTGCTGATTCACGATTCCAGTTCCCCTTGGTGGGTAGAGTTGAAAGGTCAGTTCGAGCACCTCATGCTTGTACAAACCACGGCCTTTCTTTACGGATTGACCTGTTAAATAGCGTTATCATGTGTACAATTGAACCCCTTTTGCAAGGACACTTCTAATTTTTAGCTGAAATGTCCGGGAATGGCATGGTGTCCTTGCAAGAGGGGTCGGGCACGGAAGATCAGTCTGTACCTTGCATTTAATGACACATTATTTGAACTATTTTTTAAAAAATGCATGTTGAAACATATCAAAATGCATCAATATCAATAGTCAATGCATTGGTAGCACTTAAAGATTCCAAAATATCTTAAAATGAATCAATCTGCTTCAAAATAATGTGCCGCAACTCGTTTCCTTTGGCGATGATGCATTATGATGTGTAGAAGATGAGGAAATAAATTCCATATTTAGGGGTCTTTGTCCGCCAATTGGTTTAAATTAGGTGTCCGGGGACCGTGCTTGGTATAGTGTCCGTGAATTACATTACATTTAAGTCAATTCTGAGCCAAAATGTCCCGTTATGACATGGTGTCCTTGCAAGCCGGGGTCCGTGCAAGAGGGGTTCTACTGTATATATTTACAATTTTTGAACCGTGAAAATCTTGTTACATTTCATGAAAAACGTCTCATAGCTGTTTTATTTTATTAAAGCAGATATTGTATTAAAATATCCAATTGAATACAAACGTGAAATGCAATATTGAAAAAAACAACTGTTTTCCGCCATTAGTAATTGAACACAAAGATGATTTAACAAAAATGAAAGTTCCGCTTAGAACCAACTTTATGCAAATACGATTCACATCTCCAAACCTCTGCGTCCTGTCGGTGATTGTACGTAACAGCACATTAGAAACTCATTTGTAAAAATCTGTATATTTTTGTGCGGTATCTTTTCAAAATTCACAAGGAGTATTTAAAGTGCACTGTACCTCTAAACACGCTATCAAAAGCTTCGTCCAACTCCATGACAGTCGGATAAAGATCACACTCGTGGAAATATTCAATCAATTCCTGTACCTCCAGCTCACCTCCAAATGCTCGCTTTTCAAACACACTTTCGTAACCTGAATTAGATGTTGCAGTGTTTACTGGTAACTGACGAGTAAAGCTTTACCATGGAAATTTAGTCATTTAACTATAATACTGTACACACGATAACTAAATGAGTAAAGTCCTTACGCTTCTTCAGATCCATAAATTCGTTTATTTCTGCATAGCAGAAGGGTGTTTTCGGTCGCTGTATTCCTGATCTTAACTGTATCCTCTTTAGTAATTCTCTGTATTGATTTGTGAACTTGCTCCAAGAACTTGCGTGCCACTTTGACTACAAGAGTAAAAGAATAATTTATTAGAGAGGTGCCAACAAAACAGAAATATCATTGTTGCATTTATGATGTTTGTTAGTGTGCTGTACCTTTCTCTTAAGTCTGTCCATTCGGATTCGTACAAGCCAGCCTCGAACTATCTTCTGTACTAAACATGCTGCTCTGTGAAAAGTTGCTTTATCCGGACCAATCTTCTTTGGGTGAAATGGCCTTCAATAAATAAATAAATAAATAAATAAAATTTAGCGAGGTGTTTCTTCATTACCAGTAAAAACTATTTTTACATGTCTTATGTTATCTTTATTTTTGTCTCTACATTGAAACGTTATATTTATACAACAACACTTACACGTATACTTCAACGTGAGGACCAATCACTGACAATGTTGCGTCTGCTGTTGCTTTATTCATCGCATGTCTAATTGAGAAAAAAAACGCCCTTAACCAAAAATAAATATTATCAATAAAATTACGATATAATGTAAACAGAAGCAAATAGTAAGGTCATAAATGAACTGGTAGAGCAATCCTAAAAGCATGCTTAATTATGATATATGATCTGATGTCTTGGAGTAGTCAATTAAAATTTAAGAAAGAAACGTCGCATTAAGGTCAATGGATCATATTAACCTAACCATGTTGTCTATATTTTCATACCTGAATCGACTATTAGGCAATAAACCTCAGTCACTTACTCAGCTCGTGTATTTTGTGCCTTTGCATTTCTTCTGGATTCCTCTTCCAACAACTGTTGTTCGTATCTGATCTTCCACTCTTGCGATTCCAGATCTGGGTCACGATTATAGATGTTATTTACCCTTTCCAAATGTTCGATGTAGTTTCTGAAATGTAAATTGGTACATTTAATTATCAAAATTTACCTAAAATTGTAAACTGTTAACAGTAAAAGAGTGCTTAATTTCTCCGAATAGTCAGGTGTCCTGGATTGTGTAATGCATCAAAGTGTTTATCAGTTGAAACTCACTGTTGTTTTTTCAGCTCTGCTTTTCTCTCATCTTCCTTTCGCTCACGAATTTCTCTTCGTAGATATTTGTACTGGTTTCTTACAACATAGCCACGGAAAATTCTAATAAAAAAGGAAATTGCAATTGGTGTAAATCATACCTGGTTAGCCCTTAATTACAATGACTTTACACAACACAAAATCTTTAACGTAAACATACATTTCTAACCAACGTAGGCTTCTGAATGCAAATCTCTTTGAAATACCTTTGAATATCAACTGCAGCCTTTGCTATCTTCTGTTTTCTCATTTCCTCTTGATATTCTTCCTGAACACAAATTATTACAGTCAATGAGTCGGATAAAACTTGACCGGTTTGGTAATAGACGTTTGCAAGTAAAGTTTTTAACATTATACATTGATGTCCGTATTTCGTTCTACAAATTAAAACTTTGCATCATTTAAGTGATCCATTTATAATCTCAATTATCAAATATCGCTTTACAACATTTGGCTCTGGTCATTACTGTTGTGTGTCGCATCAGTATGAAGAGTCACGTTTCCGAGTCAGGCACATGGTTGCTGAACTCAATCAATAGTAAAATACTCGATGCTTGCTGTTTGTAAGATACAGACAATGCATGCAGTATCATATTCAAAAAACTTACTGGTGTCTGAACTGTACCATAATCCGGTATTGGTCTACCAATCTTGCTGATATCTGGCGTATCACGGGATTGTTTGTGGGTGATGTGGATGCGGATCATCTTGCTATCACTACTTGTATCGGAGTGAGACGATGCAGAGTCACTTCCATTAGCATCATCCTGCTTTCCATTCGCATCTGAAATGTATATTTTTAATTTTTTATGACGTATGAAGCTATTTTGCTGACCATTTAAATTGCCGTCAGCTTAGACGCTATTTTAAATCTGCACAGCATATGCGACTGCCCTACCACCTGAAGATACCTACATTCACAACGTTCAGCCCTTAGCCTTTCACTAATCATGACGCATTTAATTTTCTAAATAAAAGAAAGTGTCCTCACCAAGTTTTCCATGCTTTCGAGTGTCCACAAAACGTGAGACAGTTAATGAGCCTTGCAGGTAGTTGTCATTCTCTGGAGTTGGTGCAGGCGAGAGTATGTCTCCTACTCTCAATCCTCCAACTGAATAAAAGGCAAAGTATGAAATAAAAATGGCTAATGAGGTAAGTGGTAGCTAATCGGAAGAGGAAATGTGAAACTTCAGGTGTTGCAAACTCAAAATGAAGACAACATCAACTGAAATAGTGACAGAATTAAGTCTATGGCATAGACGATGTACCACTGTGATGTAAAGCTTCTTTGGCATAAAGAACTGTACTCTGTTTATCATTCAAGAGCATTTTACGAACAACAGCTCCTCGTTGATAAGGGTTAGTCATGCCCAGAATCAGTTCGCTGGTAGCTCTGTGTGTTGGTGGTGTATTTTGCTCTGGTTTATCACAAAAGCAGAATTACCCGGTTAAATATTAAGCTATAGAATGTATCTGATGCAACTGATTTCTGTACACCGATACATCTTTAATAGATGAATACGGGTAATCCCGCTTAGCTTAGCTCGAACACGGGCATTTGTGTTAGCTCGACATTCGTGTTAACTCGAACATTTTAAAATGTCCCATCAACAGTTTTTCTATTATAAAATTAACCTTTAACTGAAACTTAGAGCTAGTTTTTTGGAGTGTCCCCTGAGGGTTCGAGCTAAGAGGGATGACTTGTATCTGTAGTATATCTGTTTATCTGAAGTAAACCAACCTTTCTCCATGAAGTGTTTGGGATTTCTGTCTTTCCTAGCGTGGCTGTCCAGTTCCGGACTAAATGCCTTTCCTTTGTACGGTTGCTTTGTATTTAGTCTGTGCACGTAGCATGGCATGGGTATGGATGGGGAAGTTCTGGAGGCAGTTGCAGGAGCACGTTTCAGCATCTCATCTTGTTTCTGCAGTATCTTCCCGTATGAAGCACTCTTGGCTCTGGAAGGAACGGTACCAGCTGTCCTCATTTTGTCTCTCGAAGCCTTGCTGCCTCTTCCTTCGATATTCAATGATTGGACTGTCTCCTGTGTGATATCTGCATCCGTGGTTTGTCTGGGAAAAGTTCTTTGAAACACACGCTGCCTGTAGGCCGTTGCTAATTTTACATGCTGGTTTGGTATCTGAGTGTTCTTCCTCTCTCTTTCCTTCACATACTGATCCACATCAATGTCACGAGGCATTGGATCTATGTCGGGTAAAACTTTCACACATTCGTCTGAATAAACAAAAGGCCTCCTTGGCTCGGAAAAACGTTTAGCATTTTCATTAGCATGCCTTTGCTCATCGCTTTTTACTGAAGGCCCAGAGTACAACTGCTGTCCACTAATTTCTAACTCGTATCCTACATCGTTATGATCACTTAATTTAACACTAGGTGGTGGTGGCGCTGGTTCGCTTAAATCACCTTCTGCGGTTCCGTGGTCTGTTTGCTTTAAAAGTTGCGTGATTTCCGCGAGTATTCTTCTCGAGTCTTCGATGTTTTCGTCTACTTGCTCCGTCCTGCCACTTGATCTCTCTGTGTTGTTATGCTGTGCACACGATTGTTTGATACCATCTTCGTCCGTCTATTGAAAGAATTTGGTAATACATAAATAAGTATTTGCACTCACACATGCTTCGTATGTGCCTCTGATATTTACAGCGATTTAATTTACGAATTAACTGTTCAATGTATATTGTAATTCCGAGTTTATGTCATTCCTTTAGTCATTCAAAATTCTTTTTTTTTTAACTAAAATTTGCCAATTGAATTTAAGAAATATTTTAAAGATAGCTCTCCATATATGTGAACAGTCAGTCTCCATGTAAACAAAACTCGTTATCAAAGTGTTGAGACACTCGAGATATAAAATAATATTATTTCCTACTTATTTCCACAATTCAATACTAGCAACCAACGTACTAACAAACACGAAAGCTATTTATCTTGCACGTTCATATGGAATCATAAAATTGCCTATCTCATGGGTCGTGAACTTGGCTATTAATTTTCCAAGTCAACTCCACTACATGCAAGTACCGTTGTCATTTGATACACGTCACTTGTGACTCTCAAGCCTAATTTATCGGTGTTCGATGATCAATAAAAGTTATCGAAACGAACGTCTTTTCCCACTTTTCCTTGCACAAAATTGGATTATAACTTGTAAAGCATGTACCGTATTTGTCCGTTTATTGGCGCATGCCAGAATTACGGTGTACCCCTCTTTTTGAGCTAACTTCTGGAACTTTTCCATAGTAACTCACATGTGTTCCATTTGTGTTGCATTGTGAAAGTGGGATTGTTTAATTCAATTAAGCAGGTTGAAAGGTGCGTACTGCAAAAACTCTTAATAAATCACAGCTGGTGACTCTATGATGATAAATTATTGAACATATTGATATGCCCGTTACTACAAAAATTGATCTATTGGTATGTCCGCTCCTTCAAAAATAGGTACAAATGACTTTTTAAATGAGGCACACCTAAAAAATTAGGTCGATCATGTGCCAATAAACGGACAAATACAGTGTTTGAAGGTAATTGGTATTTTTAAAATTGACAACATGGCAAAGACTGTACTGTGTGCTTGACCTATTGATCCACTGTTCTCAAGGTGCAAGCTACAATTCACGAATTAAGCCCATGCAGAAAACTCCCCAAAAATTCAAGCAGGAAATTAGCAATTCAAATTGGAATTCAAGCAGGAGATAAGCCTTAGAGTTCATACAGGACTAGTGTTTAGTACCTGTCTTTCTTAAATGTTTTCTGGTAAAAACATTTAGACCTTGATGTGATAAACCTGTGACTTATTGAGATTTACTCAACATCTGAACCTACATTTTAAAAATTCAATCTTGAGTTGCTTAGTTGAAACAATCCTATCAAAATTCTTCATTTTCAAAATAAGCTGTATAGCAGGAAAACTTACAGAAGTCTTAATTTCTCTACGACAATGACGAATCAGTTCGGATAAATGTATCGTGAGCAGGGTGTCCTCTTGGTAGGAACGACAAGTGTTTATGTTTCAATACTCACCAAAAATACGAAGTTGTCTTCCATAGGTTTGTCATTTTGCTGCTTTTGGTGTTTGCTTCTGTCAAAATTACAGGTTAAAGGCAGGAAGTCAGCTTGACGCTCAGGTGCAGGCAAGGCCTGCATAGAGTCACGCTGATTAAAAGCATATTTGGTCCTGGGTTTATTACCTGCACTGACAGCTCTCGAATCTAAATGAAACCAAAACGCAACAATATTTAAGACAATTAATTGAAAATAAAAGATCGTGCAGTGATGAAATTTTAAGTCGGTGTGAATTGCAAAGTATTAAATTACGTTAACAAATGTCCAACATAATGTGATTTTTGTTTAATTTCATGCAAATGTCGGAACGAACCTTGCAGTGTTTTTGGTGCTGATATATTGACATACTCTACAGGAGTCGTGGACGTGGGACAAGTAAAAGGTCGCAGATCAGATCTCAGCATAAGCAACTCCTTCAGAAATGACAGAGGTAAAATTAAGGTGAGCAAAAATTAAATGCAAAAATAACTGACACAATGTATTACAGCTGCAGCTGTGTTAAACATAAATTTTTGCATTTGTGATGCTTTTATCTGGAAAAGAGTCAAATTGTGAAGTGTAATTTTGTTTAAGTATTAAGTTCTAACTGACTGTTGCATGCAAAATAACTTGTGTCAACTTGATAGACATATGTAAATGTTTGCACACTTAACGTACAAGTTACGAAAATACTGCATAATTAATTTCAGCATTGTGTCTTCAACACACCTGTTCCAATGAGAAGTTACTGCCCATGAAGGAAAAATCTAAATCTCCAAGTTTAGCAGATCTAGGTCTGCGCACTGCACCTGACGAATCGAGATGACGCACGTTGATCAGTTCGTTGGTTGCCTTCTCATCAACCTCCATTGTGACATGAGTTGCTGCCTGACATGGTGCTCTCGTGTTGTGATCACTCGGCTACAATCGCAGTTTAAACAGAACTTCTGTTCTTTCATAAACAATAGCAAACTCTCAAGTTTTCCTGATAAAAATGTGCACGGACGGATATACCCATCCCTCAATAAAACCCAATTAAAAGAACGTAACAAGTTAAGCTTATCGAAGTGCCAATATGGCCTTGCTTTGTCTTTTCATTACGAAAAAGTCACCGAATAATCAATGATTTCGCAGATTTGTTATGGCGAATGTCCACTTGTGCGATACATGTTTTTATTCAGATTCGAAGACAACCCACTCTGAATTAAACTTACATTGTGAGTACCCCATCTCTGTTTAGCAGGTGTTGGTGCAGTTGTGGGTCGCCTGTTTAGAACTACTGATCCTGCAGAACGCAGCGATACTTGTGACGTCTTAGGACGTTGCGTTTTCTTAACAAATGAATGGCCACCTAATCCTGATTTCTTCCATCTGCAATGTAGAAAGAACCCTTCTGTGGGAAATCTGCTGGCACTTTAGATGGAACATTTGCGATCTTGCGTGGTTTCATTTGACCAAGTGGCAATAACAACCATTGTGCGTTCACCATTAATCGTATACATACTTGTGTTTGGCCGGGTCTGGTGTAACTCTGCCTCTCCAGTCCACCGATTGTGATAGTGTTTCTCGTAAATCGTTCTTCCTGTAAATAAACGTAATGCAACGTTGTTGTTGCTTTTTAAATTTTACACTTACTTTGGGCATAGTTTGTAATTAGTTCTTTATGACAGTCATAGGGCCAAATAATTTCAAGAAATAAGCCTTAAGCTTTGTGGTGAGAATACACATGATTACGCATTTTATAAGTTTTTGTAACTGATAATGATAGAAAATATTGCAGTTCAACGCACAACAATTATTAAATACTTGCCCCTGCAGTGTCGGAGATGATGGCCTTGCAAGACTTCCGGGTGGTGCAGCATCAAGTTTGAAATCTGGATCTACAGGCGTTGTTGGCTGTCGGAATCCTGATGTTGGTTCAGTTATTAACTGTAATACATAAACCATCCTCACATTAAAACCAAATTATTCTAAGTTTCGACTCATGCATTATGCTTTATTTTACGATAATGACTGGCAGTACAATTGCAATCTAAAACTTCCCGATACGTAAATTTTATCAGCATCCCATTTTATTGTTGGCTATATTTGTGCCGCTACATACCTTTTCTTTGTGTTGTGTCATTTCGTCCGTAACAGAATCGATCATATTAACGACAGTGTCCAGTTTAACTGATTCTGCTTGGTGCTCCACTTCATCAGCCTTTGAATTCGATCTGAAGAGACGAAGCGTTTACTTAGAGTGAATGGATCAGAATGAAAATGCTTGAATTTACTTAGCTTCCAAATATTTTGGGGTTAATCCTGAATGTATATAAAGTAAATAGTGTCATTCACTCTCAAAATAAAATGATTATCTGCCGCTATTTAGGCCAATTACGTTCTTTTCAAAGATAACAAAATTCACAGTACGTCAGGAAATTAAATAATTGCAAACATTACTTTGCAGACCGTGCTCTGGCTGTTCTGGTTTCTGGGTCATCTTTGCTCATCGCAGAACCTACTCGTGATGTTGCTGATCTGTTACAGCAAGATAGTTTTACATACTTTAATACATACTACGAGTAATGCGGAGGTTATTTCACTGCTAGCTATTCATTTCCAATACAAACTTCCCCTTGAAATTAACTGACAGTGTCTTACTTTGGATGTTTGTTTCTTGAAGTTGCTCTACTCTGAAGTTTGGAACGATGTACTGGATAGTGACCCTCAGTTGCTTTATAAAATTCCTCTAACGGTTGTTTTATTAGAGTATCATCAACTTCTGCAAAAATTTAAATAGAAAATAACGAGGAGATGGCCTGTCGGTCCTGACCAACTTTTTTCCAGAATTGTTCTAAGTGGCAAGAAATGTATTTTCCCTATTCCCGGGGTTGGGATTTGGGGGTCGGAGTCTGGTCCCAGAAAACTTTTCCAGGACACAAATCTAATTTCTCATCGATACAGAGAACTTCCTGCTCCCCCCCCCCCACCCAGTAGGGCATCAAGCTAAAAAATAACGTTAAATACATTATGACAATATCAAATACTGTTAAATAATCACAAATATGATATATCTCAAATTTACTCAAGTCACATTGATTAATAAATAGTTCACACCCGTATCTCTAGGTCTTGTGTATTGAACATAAGCATTGATGATATCCTGGGTGAGATCTTCAGCCAGTAAACCTTTCTCATGTGCCGCATATCTTACGGTACCTGGAACCCCGCTCCTACCTACGTGTTGCAGTTTACCTGCAAATAACAAAAGAGTTTTGTATTTAGATGCATATATCTCGGTCAGGTTACTGTAGAAAACCGAAATATAAAAGGCGCTTCCTACAGTGGAATCAAGAATGAATATCTGTTATAAATCACGATTACACACAAAACCGTATCCTAAATTGTCCTAAGTTATGGTGATGTAATTCATTCGTCCACACAGGATCTTAATCATGAGTAAGGTTAACAAAATAAAATAAAAGAAATGAGGAAAGAAATTCGTGCCATGCAGCTAATAAACATTAAACGTGTACTTTTCTTCTTTCTCGACCCTAAAACATTAAATAATATTCGTAAGATTTTTATGTGTTAATGGATACAAGCAGATGACGACGATAAAAATAGGTCCAGATGGACCTGAGCTCATTTGGCATTTTCATAAAACTATGACAATATAGGTTTCGATATCACATGGAAACAAATGCAAAGTCTAAGATCAAATCCTACATAAGTGGCCTATGAAAAAACATAAATATGGCTGCCAACAGAAAGGTTCAAAGTGTCGCAAAGTGGCTTTTTCTGTGGCTTTTCTTTAAGAAATAGATAGTAAAGGGTTAACTTCAATATTTGTATTGGAAATGCATTGGTTTATTGAATGGGATCCCAG
>JBCAUI010502105.1:0-13232 GCA_038406195.1 Haplosyllis anthogorgicola | reverse complement strand
AGAACCTGTCTTGAGCGGCATCCAACTTATGGAGGACCATAATGCCGTAAAAGGCAGCAATGCCGTTCAAGAAAAATAAAATAAACATGAATATTAAGGATTCATGTCGGGGCAAACTGCCGTAAAAAAGCAAAATGCCGCCCAAGACAGATGCCGCTCAAGACAGATTCTACTGTAGTTACAAACAAAAGAATAAAATTCAAGCAAACTGTCAACCTGTTTCAACCTGAAACAAACATACATGTACACGTAATAATGTTTTAGTGCATGTTGTAATAATTGGCCAAGTGAAGCGTGTTTATTTGAAGACAGTCCCTGTGTACAATGCCAATTATAAACAAAAGTTCCATGTTTTTGGTTTGTGCATTTGCCAATAATGTTGTAATCGGTTACGACGTGAGATTTAACTTTTGTGGGTCATTATGTGCTTGAGATGGACGGAGAGTAACTTTTGGAGGGGTTATTATGACGTGAGACCAGAAATTATATTTAAGTTAACACATTAACGATCCAATATACATGTATTTTCTTGAATGGTGAATGGAATTCACCATCGAAGTTATTTAGTCGCACTGTCTGATATTTTCTTTGACAACACCACTAATGCGAGTTCATAAGTTTATGCGAGTTTATGAAACTGGACTGCAAGATTAGACTGACATACGTATATCGAGACAAAAGTCGCAAATAACACAATCTTTGGATTGCTTTGGAGGCTTTTTACAACGTAAGAACTATTAAAGTTTTATCATCTTGTGCGCATGAAGTTGTATTAGACAAACATGTATACATACTATTACATTTGTTGCATGACAGCCCTGGAGAGAAAACTATGAACAATAAGCTAACAATTACGGTAAGACGGTGTTTCGAACGGTTTGTTCCATTCTGCTATCAAGGGATTCATCCTTTTCGATTCTTATATTTTGTTAAGCGTTATAATGCTAATTGAAACAGGTTGACTACTTGCTAAACTTGGTTCTTTGTAGCAAGTATAACTAGAATATTTTTCAACAAAGAATCATTTATCTGAATTTTTTTAAAATTTACTGTTCAAAGTAAGGTGTGCCTAATGTATTGGAAGGTGTAAATACTGCACAGATGCTTGGGAACCTTTTAATTAAAAAAGGTACCTGTTTAAATGCAGCCATGTACTTTACAACGGAAACGCTTACAGTAAAACGTGTTGGGCGACTCCTGTTTTGAACGACATCATGTCTTTTTACGACACTTATCAATGCATCCAATGTTGTTAAAACAAGTCTGAATGACCCTGTCTTGGGCGACACCCTGCTTTTTGGAGAGAAATGTTCGGTGTCGCTCAAGACAAGTTCTACTGTAGTTTGTTTGCACATGTCCTCATGCGCACACACACTTTACATGCTTACACAGTAAATATAGTCGAACCCCTTTTTGGGAGGGCCTTCGTTTGCAAGTACATATGCCATTCACGGACATTTGAACCCCGTAATTGACCAAAATTTAATGTAATTTAGGGACACCATGCCTTGCACGATGATGCCACGATCCCCAGACATCCAGCTCAAGCCAATAGGCGGACATACGCCCCGAAATAAAATGTTACGTTGCTATGTGCCTACGCCCACACTTATGCCTCCTGTCCAACAGACAAAACTTTATTAAAACCTAATGTTCAGGTCAGACGTAAATGATTATATATCCATTTATAATAACGTACTTATGTATGTTTGGCTTGGTATCTTTGAATCACATTAGACTTTTGAAAAGTAATAATGTGAATGGTGCATGAATCCCTTTTCCAGGGACACCAAATTCTAAGTGACCTTGCAAAAGTGGTTCAACTGTACCCGATTTAGCTGGTGACAACGAAGCAGTTACCGCTGTGTGAAAAGTATGTGAGAAATAATGACTGTTGCCTGTTTAACACCCCTGCACATGGTACATTTCAATCGAACGAAAAGCAGGTATATCTCGGCCGGTTACATGTGTCAAACTGTTTAGGCACCAGAATCGGGAGTGCCCAGATCAGTAGAGCAGGTCCAAATACGACAACGATGACAGGAATTTCCAAACCTGAAAGGGAGAGGACCAGTGGTTCCACAAAGCACCTTCACTTTTATAAATCTGTATTCTATGTACTTTCTTGAAGCTGTCTGGTCCAACTGGAATGTTATTCATACTTACTGGCATTTTATTTCAGCTTAGACTGGTGGCTTGCTGAACAGCAGATCGCACTGCTAACACAACAGCGTCTTCCACTGCGTTGACTGCTGTGGAACACAGCTGCGCCACTGTCTCAACTTTCCTCGCTCGTCACTCACTTGGGCTGTGGTATCTACAACATCCTGTCTTATACCTCTTTTAAAACTAACATCATACTAAGAATGTATACTGAGCAATCTCTCTCATTTTTTGTGAGTACTGGCCGAGGCCGATACAGTTGTAGAAATGGACCAAATTTGTGTTTTCATCTTAATTTTAGGACTGCTTTGACAGAAATTTAGTGAAGGCAAATCTTTATGTAACATTGATATCGATATAAAAGTCCAAAAACCCAGGAACAGAAACTATTCAAAAATAGTTGGGCACACAGTTCACTTATGATGGAGGTAGAACAAAGAGAGATTGGAGATAGATCAAGGAAGAGAGAGATTGTTTTGGCCTGCATAGTATGGCATTCGTGCTCCGTGTTAGCATAACGTTGGAGAAATAATAAGAAACGTGGTTTAGATCGATTACAACTGCTTTTCCTACGCTTGTCAATTTGTCCAATTTCACAGTGTTACTTTTAGATTGTCTCTTAAAAGATTACTGCAGCTTTCTTCATAACCAAACGATTACATTTGTAAGGCATTCTGTGAGGATCGAAGTCTACTCCCGTCAAATTCCTATGTATCCATGTACATATCCAAATTGTATGTTGCATTTTGATGCTTTGAATTGCCTCGTTGCCTTTGCCGAAAATTGGAAGCTCCTGTTCTGAATCGTCCTTCACAGTTACCATTGCTGTAATTGAGGTTGAACAGGTCAGCCTCAAGAATTGACTGTTATGTTTGATAATGATTACTTAATAATAACAACTTTTGTTACATTACTCGTAGGATTAATGCTGTCAGCTTTGCACAAATGCCGCAGTAGATAATGATGGAATGACTTGAACTAGAGCATAGACGGACTGTAATCATTGGTAGATTCTTTTGGCGTGATAAATAATTTCATATGATCAGTGTAAACTGTGTACATTAAAATAGGCGGCTATCAATTGATCAGACTTTTTCCGTATATGCTCCAATCGTTTTATTTGATTTTGTTATTGACAGATTGAACATAATTTTCAGATTTAAGCTATAATGTTAATGTGAGAGATGCTCATTTTATTTTAATTATCGGTTTAATAATATTTTCACAGTTGTTCTTTCTGCTGTTAGAAGGTAAGTATAAGTGGCATAAAAAGAAAGTGGAACGGCATTGTGAACACAGTAGCACGTACCCACCCAAAATTATAATGCAGGTTGGTTTTACGTTGATAAAACGTAGCAATGCAAATCACACATTGCACGACCAATCCAAAAGCACCCGTTTCTTTTTGAAACCCTCCAAAGTGCCTTATGGGATTGCTTTGTACATATAGCTGTAATATTCTAATGATTTGAAAACCTCGACCCCATTTTCCGGGTGATCTAAATTCTGCGTAACATTCTAAATTGTTGATTTTATTAAATGTTTATTTTGTGCTAATTAAGAGTGCATCCTGGAAGGTTTCAGTAAGAAATTTTGTGGAATTGTAACTTGCAACACAAAATCTCCTTGGTGTAAGTGGTTTGGTGTTATTTTATTTCTTGTCTTTATTTTATTTACAGAAACTTTGACGCATACACTGGTTCATATCCTGGGGACAATATACCATTAGAGGAGTAAGTGGTTCTGGTTATTTTTCTTTTATAAATTTGATGATATTTGTTCACTTATTTTAGTATATTTAGTTAAACGTTTTAAAGTATTTTATCGACTTATCAACTTCAAAGAAACTCTATAGATCTATCTCTATTGGCAAAGTTTTCAAATGAAAATTGTAGGAGATGTTTTTATTGGCACATTTGGCATAATTGCCAATGAGCCTATAGAATCATGAATTGTTCGTTGTCCGTCGTTGTCGTCCTGCGTTGTTGTTGTCGTTGTCTCTGCACAGCTACCCTGAGCACACTATTGATCATAAAGACTTCATATTTCACACAAATATGCCCCTATGTCCTATCTCAAAGTCTAGCAAAAATTGTGTTGCTGTGACCTTTATTCTCAAATTGGCAGCCATATTTGATTTTTCTTTGACCCTTACTCCTGGACATACAGTTAATGATACAGACTTCATACTTGGCATCCTTATGCACCCAAATACCCTCTTTATTCTTATAAAAAAAATTGTGTTGAGGTCACCTATATTTCCAGTTTGGCAGCCATATTTGTGGTTTTTTTGACCATATATTTAAGATTTGATCTTAGACACCTTATCTGCATCTATGCAATATTGTGCCTTGTATTGTCTTAGTTTATGATAATGCCAAGTGAGCTCAGGTCCATCTGGACCTATTTTTTTTAGGATATACAAGGATTCCGCAAGTATTTTGATTATGTCTGGGGAGGAAACAATTATCCGTCTCATACAAGTACCACTTTACAAAATATATCTGCACGTATTTGAGGAAAAGTGTGATAACATATGGTATTTCTGGTGTACCAAACATGAATGCAAAATTGTCACAAACTGGAAAAGTTACAAGTCTTTTGATACTTCTATCTGAAAATACATGTATTGCCTGTTGACTCACTTTGACTTCCTTAGTTTCTAAACGGCGTACATATTTTACTCAACGGCCCATCGATTTCCTACCCTGTTCTAAATTGGTGAAAAGTTAATTAGCCATTTATTACTTTTATTTATAGTTTGTTGGTATAAAGTCTTCACAAAAGAAATATTGGAACTTGGTAGACAGGTAGAGAATGAATCACTTGGGTCACAAAAGTCCATTTTTTTATTTAAAGTTTCACATTGTAAGTAGGATTAAAGTTTCCAACTTTTCCATCATACAACCTGTCTGTGTTATAAAAATCATGGCAAATTGTACTAGAAATAGAACAATATTTTGGGAATAAAAGCATTATCTTTCAAGCACATCCTCTTTACAGTTAATGTAGGCGAAACTCTTCAATAATAAGTTTAATTTAAACGAGCCTGAGACCTTTTCCTATGCAAGGGTAGCAATGTCGTCATTTCTGGAGAACCGCTCATATATAAAGAAAAAAGATACAAGTTTATAGTTTCGGTATTAAAACGAATATGAAACTACCTGACCTGAAGTATGTATATGAAAAAAAAAATCATAATAGCAAACTTTACAAGAATTGTCGGAATATTGCACAATATTTACATAGGATCACCCCCCCCCCACTTCTTCTTCCATGTTGTCAATAGGTCAAATCACCTTTATTTCAATGTCACCAAGTAACAGTATCTTTTGAGTCTGTTACTATTTCCATGCATGTTATTTATTTCAGTTGAAATGTATAGGGTATATTTGGTTCCAGTTTTCTTTGAGATAAAAGAAGAAGAAAAAATCCCTATGTTCAGGGCTATATTTCGAGAATATTAGTTATTTTGTATACCAGTCTTGGAATGTCGATAAATATAAATTTCTACCAGTCTTCTAAAGTTCACAAATATCAGTGAAATTAAGATTTTTGCCATGTAAATGACAGATGCAACAATATTTTGTGTTACACTTGTTCATATGATTTTTTTTAAATCCTGCAGTAACGGATCCAGAAATTTGTCAGGGATCCTATGACTCGAAATACTTGCGGCCATTTTTTTAAACGGGTTAGGAGGGGCCGACCTCTGGGACCACCCTGAATCCGCTACTGAATCCAGATTTCATAATGCGACAAGAAGTGTAACCCAAACAACTAAATAAAAAACAGCCTAAGTCTGAAAACAAAATGCCGGCGCCCATATTATTGACAGTTATTCTTCTATATCCATTGGCAATTCATTCCAGATTGGGCACTTTACATCGGGATTCATGGGAGAATTTTCTGGACATTTGAATGCGTCAGAAAATTCTGGCATGTTCGACAACGGTCCATTTACTCTGCAACATGAACCGAAATAAATAAATGAAATTAACAGTAGTTATTAGATATATTATTTCATAATTGCGATCTATTTCAATCATTGATAACCAAAGTTTTTGGAATTTACGTTTGTTTAGACATTAGGTAGCTTTGCATAATTATGCAGAAGACTTTTTTGTTATTATTTGTGAATCAAATAAACTTATTGACTTGAAAAATTACCATCTGTAGTAATCGACTTTACAGAGGAAAATGCAAACTCCTGCAAAAAGGGAACCGATGGAAATTCTTACCTAAATCTTTGAGGAGCGTAACTGCTGCTAGTTGCCAATTTTAAAAGTTGATCAGTTGCTGTGAAACAATGAAACTGTAAAGGAAATGCAAAGTGTACATACAGGGATCATATAACTTGTTTGTGTACTTTTGTGTAAATTCGTATGTTGTTAAATCGACGTCAATTCATCTATTCATGATGACGACCTAAACATGTACCTAAAGGTATGAAATACTGCTTAAACTTTGCCCTGTAACTCAGATCGTTACGACCTGACTGGGTGTTTTTAATCCAAGGACGGATGCGACCCAGGCATGGTGAAACATTTCCCGTGAGATAGCACTACAATGGACTAAACTACTAGTCGACTTCTCACTTTATAATTTTTATCAACTGGTTGATTAGTTGCGACTATTTTGGTAGGATTAAAATTATGGTGAAATGCAACGAGGCATCCGTAAATGTTACATTGTATGCAAAGATGTTTTGATCACTTTCTTCAGGGTCCTTTATACTTTCACGCATTTATTTGCCACTGACGCTTGCGGTTACGTTATCGTCTTTGTCAAAACACAACCATCAATGAGGAATATTTTGTTTTTAATATTTGTTTCAACTGGTCGACAAAAACAGAAAAGGAAAATCTTATTGCAGCAGAAACATGGTACCATAAAGAAGTTCCCTTTTGTATCCTTAAAAACGCAATTAATAAGATTTTCTTGCAATGAAAAAGAACAGTCGACTGCACGTAGTTGCAATTCATATCAACCTGTCTTCTGTTCAGAAAATGACGAGTCATGTGCCGCCCCACAGGGTACACACGGTAGACACAGTACGTTTCCATAACCATAAACGCCCACCAGTAGAGCATTTGCACCTTATCTGGTCAGTCAAAGGGTTTGCAAAAACACACCCAAGGTAGCTAGCGTTTACACAGTTTATTCTTAACGTTACTGGACGAAATCTATTATGAAGGCAGGCATTACTGAAGCAGTACTGATTTTTACCTGGCCAACACTAAGAAAGAAGAGTTGATTTGGTGAGAGGTCAATTCCGGGTAGCTTTGGTTCACGTGCTACACCCTTTTCCTTCAGCCACATTTGATACGCCTACAAGATAATATATAAATATGTGCCTGTAATGATAAAACTAACCCCATTTAGATTTTGCTCCTTTGAAATTAAGTAAACTAGAAAGGGTCATGCATGGGCTTACGTCCTGCCCTTTGAAACTAGGGCAGAGGATGAAATAGCCGTTTGTGGCTCTTCATTTTGGGATTAATAGATTCCTATGTTCGAGTGAAAGACACTGCATAGAAGTCTATTGTTCCAAATAAAATTAACTTTAGGGTCTGTCAAATTTGACTTTGACCTTGATATGGCAAGGCCTTAGGATGACCGTGACTCTGACAAAATGTTTTACAATGTCAAATTATACACATCAAAGTGTAGGCCGCTAAGTTAAAGGTATTCGAAGCCCCAAACAGACGAGAAACAGACGGAAATGACTGGAAACATTTAAACATTGCATAACCATATGAAAGGGCCTAGTTACCTGAAGGGGTTTGCTTCAAAGTATCATAAGCATAACACCCCTAGCCAACTTCTAACAGAGCTGAGTGTTGGTGTTGAGGGACACAACACCAGCTTTGTGGAGCCCTGGGCAGGTGAATAGCCTGAAGCTGTTCACTTGCAGCCAGTCTAAGTCTGTATTACAATGAAGTAAGAAGTAAACCTTCCAAGCTTAAAGCTTGTTACACTTGAATCTATACATAGATTCTACTTGGACTCATATACCAGGAAGAGAGCTGCCCCACATGAGAGTGCCCCCTGGTGGACATCTGTACAATGTACAGGTGTCTTTAATTACAGCTGAGCTGCCCCATGAGAGAGCACCAGCACCAGGCTGAGCTGTCCCTGGTAACAGGAGAGTGCCAGCCCTTGGAAGAGCTGCCCCACACGAGCACACCATCCACATCATCACAGGCTGACCCTGCCTAGGTCAGATTGTGCTCTTGCTACAGTCCAAGTGACAGCTTGGAGTGTGTACTAACACAGGCTGAGCCCTCAGTTCAGATTGTGTAATAACACGGTGTAGTCATATGAGAGGAGCATCTCTGCCTCTGGATAGTTGAACAATAAAACAGGATTGTTAAAAGCAGTGACTTGTTTCTTATGGTTAAGAGCACTGTAGTTGATACACAAAGTAACCTTTAACAAACAAGATTCAAATAAAGAAATTACAGAAGTAATATTGAAATGGTTAAAACATGCAAACCTGTAGGTTGGCATGCCGGGTGCTAATAATACACTTAAGATTGATACAAATTTTGTAGAGATTATGTATCATACCTAAACCCATACTAGACTATTACCAATTTTATTTAAAACACCAGTTTATAAGAAAAGTGCATGCACAACAGCACAGGAGAAATATATCAAGATTCGACATTAGAACTGCATATTTCTTGGTGAGAGTGAAGTAACCACATGAAATATGGGCAATACATTTTAATTTTGTACCTAATTTTAGCAATATTCTCCATTCTAACAGTAATGCTGTTGTGGCACACTATTTTATTTCTGAATCGAGTATTGCAAATATCTTTCAGCTGGCTACTAATTTGGTTTGAGAAACCAGATATGTGTAAAAATCCTTCAAGGAGAGGCCCTGGAGTGTGAGATGACAGACTAATTATTGGCAAAACATTCATAAAAAACCCCCCAAAAAGTTGTATGTCAGCACAACATAGTAAAGCTGTCAAGAATTAGCAAAGAGGGGTCTGTTCTAGTAAAAAGCTGCTACTAACCGCTTTATGAGTCATATGTACCACCTGAAGATAGATCTGTGCAGTAGAAACTGTGAAACCCTTGGAAAGCTGCCCCAGATCGGGAGAGAAACATTTTGATTGAAATATAGTAGTAAATGTAGAAACATTTTTCACTTTTCAAGGGGCACAGCTTCTTATAAGTTTTAACACATCCCAAATGGACAATTAAAGTATTCCAAGATATAATGTGGGTAATGCAAGTATGAGTAGTTATATTATGCCATTCTAAATGAATGTGTAAGATGACAATAGCTGGTTACTATTATATTGTAATGAGAAACACATATAAGTGGTAAAAAGGTCGGGAATACAACTTGTAGCATAGAAATGAACTGTAAACAAACATTTGCCATCTTTATAGTTATAGCAGACATCATTTTTTTCATTATTAGCATAGTCCTGTGGTTATACAATACCAATAGATAAGGACATTTTAATGTTAATTTTCTTTGGATTTCTGTTTGTTGTAGCTTTTGTGTTTTATTTAGAACATTGTTGAAATGTCAACTAAAACAAAAAGCAAAAAGAAACAGAAAACACCCGTACTGGCCAAGAAGCTATTTCATGTTTCGGATCCTATGTCAGTAGAGTGTGAAAGAAGACAGACTAGGCACTGAGATTATGAGACACTGGTCCCCCCAAAAGGTGGCCAGTGGAGAGATGTAATAAGGGGTGCATGCCATGATAAAGATTATGAAGTTGCTTCAGACCCAGTAGAATCCCCAAGAAAAACAACTTCAACTGATGCAATGGATACTGAGGAGGGCAAGAAAATTAGCGAGGCTATTGTAGCAAGTTTAGTTACAGAAAAGGCCCTTAAAAAAGTGGAATGTGCTGCACCAGAAGGAGAATTAGCAGGGTATGAATATGCCCTAGATCCACCAAAGAATTTAAGGGAAAAATATAAGACCTTATCAGGTAAAAGGGGTGGAAAGGAAGAAGCTGGGGAAAATAAACTTGAACCACCAGTTTATAAGCCAAGATTTGTGGGTTATAATGAGGGAGTCATGAAAGACTTAGATAAACAAACTTCAGCTAAGCATGATATGGAAATGGAAGACTGGCCACCTAAGTTAGTCTATGGAATAACCCCAGATCAATCCTCCATGGAGGAGAAACAAGGAAAAGTTGGTAGTTTGAGTGATTTTCCAAAAGTGTCAGTAAAAACAAATCATACTGATATGATAGTAACTACCATGGCCCCAAAAACAAAATTGCATCAGACTGATACCAAAGAAGGAATAAACATAGATTTTTACTTACCAGTAGAGAACAACCCCTGAGTCACAGAGAGAATGACAATGGAATCAATGTATAGAACTCCAGAGGATAATCCTGCCACATTGATTGAAGTTAAGGAGTGGGCATCTAAGCATGCTACCATTCTCTATGCAGTGGACAGGGTTAATGGTGAGATATATGCTGTGCCCAAAAAGGGGCCTTGGGTGAAAACCTTAGAAAAGGGAACAATTTTACCCACTCAGCATGTATCTAATATAGATACACCCATAGCAGGGGTGGGAATGAAAACTGAAGTAGAGAAACTATCATCACTTAAACATCCTGGTGCTGAATCTACTAGGAGATCAATGGGGATTGATGATCCTTTGGTTTCAAAGTTGACTTTTAAAGAAAAGTTAAATGAGGAGCCAGTAAAAGAAGAGCCAGATGAAGAAATGCTGGCTATAGTACGAGAAGTAGAGGAAGCTAGAAAGGAAAGAGAAAAAGTTGAGTTAGAAAGGTATCAGCTACAAGAATAGCTAGACAATTGATATATGAGCAGGAAAAAGAAAGTTTAGCTCATTTGAGAAAAATTAAACAACAAAAGAAAACTCTAGAATCTGCTCTTAAGTTTGAGAGAGAAGAATTGAGAAAACAGAGAGAGGTAACTGATGAGTTAAAGTCTAAAAATAGGATTAGAATAGTTTCAGACTATGAAGACAATATTGAGAAGGAGTTACAAGAACAATTAAGTCCACAGTGAGGATGAAGCTATGCCTTCAGACTCAACAGTGATGCTAGAAGACCTCAGTTTAAAGGAAAACTATACTGAGAACCAGTATAGGTTATTGCTACTAAAGAAAGCTGGTATAGAAGGGTGCATATGAAAGTATATAAGTTTCCAACAAGTAGTGAGTGCACAAGGAAACTGGAATAACAAGATAGAAAAATCTTATCAACATACACTTAAACATGCTCAAGACAAGTTAAAGCAGTGTAAGGAATATTTGAGCAGGGCACTTCTAACTCAGAGCAAGAGCACTCCTAAAAAGAAGGAAAAGTCCCAAACTGCATCAAAACTAGGGGAGGATGAAAGAACAATACCACCAAATAAGAAAAATCAAACAAGCTTAGGTAGGCCCATTAGTGCAGAACAGTTAACTATTAGACAGGAAGCTTTAAATGTGGTTAGGGCCTTATTTGCTGAAAAGCCTACATCTGGGGAAGGGAGTGAAAGCTCAAAGGAAGACAAAAAATTATCAAGGGAAAAGAAAGATAAAATTTCTCCTCATTTTAGAGAGGATTCTGCAGGGTTTGAGTGGGAATATGAGGGAGATTTGAAACCTGATGAGGATTGGGAATTTCTAAGTCTATGAAAAGACTACCAAAAAAGAGAGTAGATTAAGCCCAGTCCAAATGGCAGAAAGAAATGCTTTTTGTGTAAAGTAGAGCATAAAAAGGAACAATGCCCATATATGCTGAGCCCTGATCTGTGGTCAGAGGAAGGAGAGATTAAACCAAAGAAATTAGACAAAAATGTAGTGAATGCCCTTCAGCATTCACAAAGACATTTTGCCATAACTGCAGATTAGAACAGGCAGTAGATATCCTTTGTTCAGAGGCAGAACAAATGGCTAAAGGCCCTAAACCAAAACTTGCACAGTTTGTAAGGGAGAGGGCCATGAAAGGCAAGACTGTGAAATGAAAGACACAGTATTTGTGGGTGTGCCCCTTTGCTTTTGATATGGGGATGTGGTACTGAGAGAGCTCACCTGAGGATTTCTGCTGTTGCAAGCAATAGACATCATGGGCTACATGTGTGCTTGGCTAGGGGAATGTCCTGTACCTCACTGGCACTTATGTGTTCACGGATCATTAAGGTTCTTACACTGGTGAAGTTGCAAAATCTCTTTTCCTTTATGATGTTACAGTTGCACATTACATGTGTTTTGCATGACACATCACAACAAGAGTTCTCAGTCCATTCTCTGTTGGATCACAAGTCCTTTTATTGCTATATGCATACAGTTGGTTTGGTTGCACAAAATATTTTAAGTTCATAGAATATTAGAATCAACTTACAAGAGTCAAAGGTTCAATCTAACCAAATAATGAATAATTAAATGGATCACTTGAATAAACTGAATAAACAAAAAACTTCTTTTTTTGGAGCTGCTTTGCAGTGGGTTTTATACATTACACATCTTGGTGCTCATTGGTGGGCACTCAAGTGCTAGAGCATCTCAGTTAAGCTGAGCTGCTATTGGTTAAACTGCTGTGCATGCTGTACTGCACATGTACTAGTGCTGCTTCATAGTGGCAGTTAATTATACGTCAGTGCTAAGGCTCTGGAGGCAGAACTATATTCAAAGTAACACTGAATTATGATAAATGGGACCATTCATCCCTAAATAACCCGTGGAAGTTTATAGTATAAACTGATTTTGTCAGTGGTACTTAGAGAAAAGAGACTATTAACTGTGAATAATTATTTTTATTAGGCTGGTCTTACATCACCAGAACAACTTTTAAGCTGGTATTATGCTACCAGAGCATTCATATGGCTGCTTATAGTCTAAATCTTCATGGTGGGTGGCTTTTCATAGCCAATGTTTCCTGGTGTGGATTCATCTCCTCAGGACATTTAACAACAAAACTAAGCTAAGAAGATACTTAAAAATGTCGAGGTTTGCTCTTCTTGCAGTGGGGTTAGGGTTTTGCATTGAGAGAAACAAATGTTTTACACTTTCAATCATTTATTGCATATGTAAAAACTGAGTAGTTCAGCAGTACTGA
>JBCAUI010502094.1:0-13233 GCA_038406195.1 Haplosyllis anthogorgicola | reverse complement strand
TTTTTTTTTTTTTGAAATCCCGATTTCAAAGTGCGGCGGGAAATGTAAT
This sequence comes from Haplosyllis anthogorgicola, assembly GCA_038406195.1. Classification (NCBI taxonomy): domain Eukaryota; kingdom Metazoa; phylum Annelida; class Polychaeta; order Phyllodocida; family Syllidae; genus Haplosyllis; species Haplosyllis anthogorgicola. The sequence continues at coordinate 13,184 of JBCAUI010502094.1, read as the reverse complement.
CCAAACAATTAAATTTAAAAAAGCCTTAAAGTAAAAAGCCTGAACATACGCACGTACGACTACTTTCAAATTATATCAAGTTGCAATTCCAAATATTGAAATATGCATAATTTTTAAAATCAGCTGGTAATGTAAATTCTTTCAAAAAGAAGGATGCTGAAAGTTTAACATTGAAAACATAAAAACCCTGTCGCTGTTGTTCAATTCAAGGCCCATACCATTATCTACGGTCACAAACTTGACAATACACTTATAATGTTTTTGGAATTTACAATTCAACACAGTTAGTTCCAAATGAAATACAATAAGTCCTACTTACCAAAATAAAACATCAGAGATACGTGATTTATCCTTTAAATCTTTAGAAAAATGTCCTTGTATCCTCAGTATGTAAGTATTGAATGAGTTTAGTCCTGTGTAATGAATAATGCAGAGAAGGTTGCATGACATAGATATCACATTAAAACTAAACGTATGACAGTCATATCAAACATGTTGACACAAGAGAGAGAAATATCCTACTGATGGGGGTTCATCTGCAACCACGCCTTAAATATGATGCCTCTGTCTCTATTGCAGCTCTGTTACATAAGAGCCGTAAAAGGGGGAGGGGAGATTGCTCCTAAAATGCAGCATTTGCCCTTATATGGAGACAGCAAGTGTGAGCTATTGTCTTTTAAGGCAGTGTGTCTATGAGTGCTCCCAAACTGTAATAAATGCTCCTATATGGTATTGTGTAGTTATAAAGGTAGAACAGGCAGGTTGGTTTGATCCATGTACTGGTAATTGGTCTTCTATTGGAGCCAAATTGCTTGTATCAATGGAGGCTATTGTTCAGAAAAAATGGCGGATTATTCAAGAGATTATTTTTCGCAATTTTAGCCGTGGCAAAAGTGTTAACATGCGATATTGTTGATTTTAATGAGTTGCATTAATTAAATGCTGTTAATTAATAAAGATATTTAATAGGATAATGTTTAAATTGTAATAGCGTCTTATACTAGATTAAATGTATATAAATACACATAAATTGCAGTTGTTTTGCATTAGATAGAAATGCTACCGGTAAAATCTCTAAGTTGGGAACAGTGAAACAAAGGTTTTAATTAAAATTGATCGAAATGAAATTAAATCATATTAGAATTCAAACACAGCTAAATTATGACAAAAAGGGATATTTAAGACTTACCGATAAACAATTTCAAAGAAATATCTTTATGAAATGAAATAAATTATTAAATTTAGAGTCCCACTATCCATTCACTATTTAAGTGTTTTCTTTATTTTCTGAGTTTATTACTGAAACTATTTTTAAAAGAAATTGCAGTATAAAAGTAAATAAAAGTACTGTCGTTATTTTGACTTTTGTTTCTATTTTTGCTCTCACAAACTGTATGGAAATAAAAATTCTCCAAATCCCCCTTTTCATTTTTGTATTTCAGTCAGTTCAAATTCCAGCCCAATATAAAATGTAAATTTATGATGTTGCAAAGCCTTGTCTGTTTATATGTTTGTAAGTATTGACACAGTCAGATACAATTACAGACTCAGAGGAAATATAAACAAACACAGTCATGTAATATTATACGCGCTCAATGTGAGGGGAATTTTAATGCTGTTTTCACATTTCACTGATTTAACATTTTACAAGGTTTTTTCTTCCAACATTTATTTACGTATTAAAAATATATGTCTCTACTTGTATCCAATTTAATTAAATAAAATTTGAGAATATGGACTACATATTGAAATTCAACTCGGTTTATTTTCATTTTTATCTTTTGGATCGCTTCCAGTTTTTTGCCACAAAATTGACAATTGTATTGAATTGCTCGGAATTACACAATTTCTCTATTTACCTGAGAAAAAGGGAAAAACCCTCATATCAATGGACTTTTATTCGTGGAAGGTTAGAAGTCACAAATGATTTGTTTATAAATGGAATTTAAATAATAAGACCAGACGTATTTGGAGAAATTGGTCAAAATTGGTATTCATTACCACAAAATATCCCTGTTAACTTACTTTGTGCTTTGTTTAAGAATAAAATATTTGATATAAATTTGAAAACCACTCATTTTAATTTCACATTTGCCTTCATTTTATTGGTTGTTTAAAAGATTATCAAACTTTTCTGAATTTGGGGTACAAATATCTCAATTAAGAAAAGCATTTACAGAACATGACAATTTTACAAACAAATCAATTTCAAATTTGTTATTATTGACATCGACATAATTAATTTTCACGATGTTTTTAAATTGTTAAACTAAGTGAACAATCACCTAAGTGTTATAAACTATCCCACAGGGAGTATAATGTACATGTATTTGTGATTTTATAATTGCAAAATGTGCGAAAATATGATCCCACTGACAGGTAGAGGTGGGTCAAGATTCGGTGGATCGCGGAAGCATCGAAGCACAGACTGGCGAAGCAAATCTCACTTTTTCTAAATTTGATTCGATCCTTCGAAAATTACCCTCTGAATAATAAATTCTGTGGGAAACTTGATACTTAAAGTTTATGTCATCAGTCACGGCAAATGATCCATAAGATGGATAATCTGCAAATGATGGTCAATCATGGCGTTTTACATCAGGATCACTTCTAAACTAATTTCAACATCATACAATCTCCGGTGATACATTGAATGAGGATTCGAAACAAGTATCGAATGAATACGGCGAATATTCGAATCACAAAATGAGTACCCGATTACACCTCTATTGACAGCTATGTGTTGGATTATGAGTGATTGGGCGATGGGGTATCACATAACGAGATTAACGCAAACTGAGAAAACGGTAACAACGCCGGAATGTTGAGAGCCCTTACACTCATCTCTACCTGTGACAGATTTTAATGCTGATTATGGAGGAATCTCAATGCTACTTTTAATTTCAATTAATATAAAGTCAATTTTATAAGTATAAAAACTTGTATTCATTTAGAAACTTCATGTTATTAAAAAAAAATTTATATACCCTTTTAATAACGAGTATGTTTTTGCTGAATTGAATACTGTTTCTTTTATTTCTATGAAATTGCAAATACTTTGTGAGGTGAATTTTACATATCTAGAATGCAACTCATTTTCTCCCAATATTGGAAAGCATTGGAGTTACAAATTAAATTTGAAAAATTGCCAGTTTTGTAATGCTTTCTCATTGATCAAATGGTCATTTTCGTGGGTTTTTGGGGTTTTTTTCAAAATAAATGGCCAAATAAGCATCCAGTAAATTGAAACATTTTCCACTTTGTTAAAGGGGTATCAAAATTACAAATTAAATTTGCTGCCGAATTAAGCTAAAACGATGTACAAATATTGCGCAATTTATATAATTGGAAACATCATAGGGAACTCAAAAAGTGGTATCAGATAACAATCAATATTGTAAATAATCATTACATCATAAATGTTATTGCAAATAAATTTAGCTTTTTATATGGGTTTTTTCCTCTTTTTACGCCATAACTTTAAAACTACGAAACATTTTAGGACCATTAAAATTATTCATTACTCATTTGCAAATATTAAATATTGCAAATGAATATATTTCTTTTCTTTTAATTTTTATGTTATCGTTATCATTTTTATGGTCTTGATGATAAAATTATGAAATTTGTAATAAGGGCTGATGAGAAAAAAGTCGCAACTGATCAAAGGCCTTATCTATGATGTACACAACTTAAGTAAGATAACTCTACCTTTCATCAGTCGTCATTGCTTAATTGTCAATTACAAGCAAAACGATGCTTTGAGGCATTGTCTTCATTACACTTTCATCTTTTGGTAAGTTACCGTTTAATATTTAATCTCACATTAGATATTTCAATAAAATTACAATTACAATTTTGTAATTAAAATACAAAATCTTCATTTCTTTCTTCTTTTGACAGTTAACGTTTAATGACACACAGTTATTGTATTTTTAATTTTAATTGGAAATAACTATAAATCTAAGTCTTCTTTATTTTCATTTTCCAATTGTAACAGTCTTATTTATTATGATGAAGGATTAATAAGGACAATTACTAAAATAAAATAAAATAAAATCTAAACGTTGCGTATCTCGGATAAAATATTTTCCAAAAAATTTATTTTAATAACGTACAAACAATAATTATATCTCATCAACATTTAACAATGCTGTGAAAATCAGTTGAAAAAATTCCCAGTCGGCATCAGAAAGATTCCCACAATAGAGACGTTGCTCATCTTTTTATGATTCAAATCAATCATCATGTGAATGTTACATCAGTAGACAGTGTCGCCCACGAGGTTTCGTAGGATGAACACAATCTTGTATTTTGCATTGAATTGACTGACGGATCCAAGATTTCGCGTAAGGGGGACGGGGGGGGGGACGCCAACCTTGGGGCGCTTCAATTTGTACCCAATTTTTGTGTAAAGATCGCCAACAACTATATGAAAACTGTATGAAATTTAAACCCTGGACCCGCCAATGAACTTGTACTCCTGCCTTAGAGTTATACGTAGTTTTCAAGTTAATTTTATCCATTTTTTTCTGATTAGGAATATACATTCAGATAACTTAATTCCTTTTAAATCAAACATTTGCAATGGTACAAACTACTGCCATAGGTAAGATGTGGGCTAACAAGCTCTGCCTAATGTAAAATAGAACCACCTTACCATAATGTTAATAAATATAAAACTGGTAAACATGACACAGTACAATATTTTCAACGTCAACCTTTATATTCTTTTGTAAAATTCTCTGGAAAGTACTCAAAATATCACCAGTTGTGGTTGTTACTCGATACTATGTTTAACCTCTTGGATCCTACGACGTATTTGCGCTCAACCTCCACATTTTATTTGTTACAGCCTGAGATTTATTTATGGTAAAAATACCAAGTTAAATCCCCACTCCACCAGTCAATGTAATAGCCCACAGGAATGCATTTCATTCGAAAACCACCAGTATATTGCCCAATTTTAAGCTAGAAACATTGTGTAACTCAAAGATAGACTCACATATTATGTCCACAAAACATGTAAAATTGAAAATTCAGCAGTCATCACGAATAATTCCTACATAATGTCATGATTTAAACCTGATTTTAAGTCTAAAAGTTTTTGCCGAGACAGACAGACAGACAGACAGACAAACAGACAGACAGACAGACAGAAAACGTTAACCTCTATTATAGTTAGTTAGCAATAATGAAACTACGGACTGTTGGAGGAGGCAAGCACCCTGACGCCCCCTCCACTAGTTAATCCACAATTAATTGCGTAAAACTTACATGCTTGCCGTCGCCACTTATTGCTTTAAGAATTATGACTTTTCATCAAAGTATCTTGTATTTGTTTTGGACTTTCTTAAAAGTGTCGTATGACCCGACATCATCTCTTTGATCCGACTTGACTGTCCCTCGGCCATAGAATTAATTAGGACTAGTTTGCTGCAGGCCTTGGATTTTAATATTTCATCCTTGGAAGTGTTATGAGAAAGGCTATAAAACAAGTGTAGGCGTGCATATGTAAATCTGCGTAAATAAATATTTACAGAAAGTTGTCAGCATAAAACACCGAAAGGAAAATTGAAAGCATAACATCACCTAATTTATCCCATGAAAAAACTATCTAGATTAAATATTTTAATACAAAACTATTTGAAGCTGATCTAATGTGAAACCTCAGAGTAATCAAGGCTTCGAGAAATCCATTAAAGTCCCACATTCATTATGTAGAATGAAACAGTTCTGATCACTGAGGCTCTCAAGTTTTCAAACTCTACAGCAAAAAGTGGATTTATTCTTTGCCTTTGGTCCTTTTCCTTTTTTTTCTAAGGTCCCTTGCCTCCCATTACACAACTAAACAATGGGAATAATTCCCATGAGTCTTGATTTGAACTTGCAATTTATAACTAGCTAAACTAGGAGTCTTTGAATAATAAAAACCCAACATTATTAAAATTTTATTTAACATCTAATAAATAAACTTTTAAAATTTATTTCTGCCCACTCTTCCATGGACCCATAATTATAACAATGTATCTGGCTTTAATGGTCACAGCTACAGTGACAGTTGGTAGATACCAATCATCACCCTATAGGGTTAAACATGGGGTTAAATTGGGGGGTAAAATTAAGAATTTTGCCAACAATAAAACAGGTGGCAGCTGTGAGACATAGTGTTTGTACTATCAAATATCAGCACAATACAAGAGGCAAGTCTACCTCAATGGCATTAATGTTTGATACCTTTTTATGGCTTTTTGAGTAAGTAAGCTTAATACAAAGGTATGCTAAGCTGGAAGTGTGTTTGTATGGGTGCATTTGGGTGGATTAACTAAAAATTTGACCCATGCATGTGCACATACACACTTTCTCTATGCTCAAGGCACATTATTAGTAATACCACTGTGGTACAACATTAAATTCCTATTTACTGTAGGAGAGGGTTTGCTTTGGTCATTAAAATCTCCTGGAATGATAAACACACATTTGCACAATCCACAGAAAATGAATAGCTTCTCATTTGTAACCATCATTTAACCCAAGCAAAGTAGAACAGAATTAAGAAGTCATTATCCGGTCTAAAGGAGACCAATTTTCAAACTTTGAATAGTTATAATTTTATACATGGTATTTTGACATTAAAGTCCCCCTCAATGATTTTTAAAGCAATTTAATGAAATAAGCAATTCTATTCTCAGGTATGTTGAAAAATAAACATGTGCCATTCTATCAATTTTGGACATTTTGAGAACAAGGGAAATTACACATTGTAAATTCTTTGATGAATATAAAAAACAAACCAAGTGTGAAACTGTTTTGTACGTAAGCTGACAAGAAATTCATCCTGAGGATAAACAAATATATTTACACCTAAAATTTAAGTTTTCATCAGTCTTTCGAAGCAATTTCAAAAGCTTAATAAAAGCTTAATACCCAATGCTACTAAAGTTGTATAATTTAATATTTGAGTTGGATTTTTTAAACATTCAGGTGACAGCTAGATTTCATTAAATCTTGTTATCAGGAATCACACATTACAGATCAGTATGACTGATTTCTCTCCTGTTCTTATTTATGGCTTGTACAACAGCTAGTTAGGTGAGGTTACATTGTGGTTCAATTGTATACAATCAGATACCAAACACAGATAGTTAGCCCATATAATGCCATACTATCCTCTATCATTTAAGTCATCTTCTTCCAAGGGTTGAGTGGGGCTAGGAGCAGAGGGGTTCAGAGGGGTGATTTATAACCTGTACCCTAGGACCCTGGGTTGTGATATGACATTAACACAATGAACCCCTATATATCAAATACTGTACACTTCCAATGTAGACATTTACATTTCCATGGTTAAATTAACCTTAACGATTCTAATGGTTCAAACATCTAGTGATGACAGGTTATAAACTGCAACAGACCTGGTTGCAACTTTGTGTTTATTGGTAAAAAGTGTGCACAAAAGTCTGACAGAATGCAACATTGTATCATAACAATGATTTGCATGCAAAGCTTGTTCCTCAAACAAAGATGTTGGAATTGGAAGCTTTTTTCACATAACATAAATAAAATGAATAAATAACGAGATGGAATTTGCCTACTTCTCTCAACCAAAATTTTCTTGAAAAAATTGAACACTTCAAAGTTTTACCAAATTATGTTACATATTTGCTGTGAAAGGGTTACAAAAGTGCTAGAATTTCTTAATGCCAAGACATTCTTCTCAGTTGAGTTCTAATGAAGTTATGGTCATTAAGTCTATTAAAAGTACATCCTTCTTATGTTACACTCAATGTCAACATTTGTACAATGAGGATTTGATGCTCTTGGAGCCTTTGTTGAGAAATGACAAATGTCAGATTAAGAAGTTTAATAAATAGTCCTGTTTGATGCAGACAAATATTAACTTTTAACAGTAACTCTTTCTGTTTGTAGATAAACTTCACAAACTTCATTCACTAACTCCAGCACAATTTAAGCCTTAAAGAATTAGCTTCCTTTCAGATAATCTTCTTTTCTTATTTTATTTCCTTGTTTGTCGTTGTTAAACATCTTTTAGGGACGAAATGTGCTGTTGGAATGAAATATACTGTTAAAGATTTTTTTTTCGTGAACGTTGTCGCCATTAATGTATGGCTACTATGCCTACTCAGTTATTACAATGGAGATGGGAAACTTTTTAATAAAGATTCAATCATGGAAACAGTGATTTGTAAGGTAGGACAAAGATACCTTTAAGAAAACTGAATAGACTAACACTATCATGAGTGACATATCCTGGATTTAAAATTTTCAATTGATTCCGATATGCTGTTTTGCAAAAAATATTTTGCAGTGCAATAACATTATACCAGAAGTTTTAACATGTGGTCTGATTTCTGCAGAAAAAAAGCTCACTGGTATCAAAACACCTTCAATACATTTCAATAGAAGATAAGACAAGACAAGAAAAAACTTTGGTTAAGTTTGACAACACTTTAACCGAAATCTTTCAACTTCTCAGACAATCTGACAGAAGTCTGACTCAAAACATTAAATAGGCTGCTTTACTTTATTTTTTTCAGATGACATTTTCTGCCGCACTTTGAAATTGTGATTGTGAAAAAAACACACTCTTCTAGCAGATGAAACCTGTCATCCACTGCAAATATTGTGACCACAATCATGTCGAGTTTCACTGCAAGTTACCTAGAATTTCTTTTAAATTTCATTACTATTTATAAACAATTTGGCCTTTTAGAGACCAAGTTCAATTTTTTTTCTGTCGTCGCACTTTCAAAATCCTGCTAGGGCAATGTAATCCAAGTAATTAAAAAAGGCCTTGTCAGTTTTCTCCACTGAGGCACAGCAAAAAAAATTGCCTATTGAATACCCAAAAAAGAGAGAAAAGAAGCCCCCTGTACATTTTTTCTGACACATCCTAAAACCCTCCTTGAAATTTGAACCCCTGCCTACCAATCTTCAGCAAAGGCTAATGACATATAATAAGCTTTCTCAACGAATGATAGTTACAGAAATAGGCTAATTTTCCACCCCACAAGTCACCCCTACGTTTAAACCGACTCGACTGAAGAGTTAAAATTGCCTTGGTAATTACTTAGCACTTTTAAAACTGCCTACTAATTATAGTTACACATTGCCACAAGCTGCAGCGACTTATTTTCACTAACGTTGATTGAACTTTGTACTAACTTACCGAAAAGGGTCCTTAAAACTTTCAAATGTGAAAACGTCAGGATTGTCAAGAATTATCTAACAAAAATCATGAAACTTGTGCAAAACATGTTGTCAGAAGCACAGAAAATGCATATTTTTAATGAAAATCCCTCTGGCTTTGGAGCTTCTGAGGCCCCAGTGTGAGCCCCAGACCCCACATCTTTACTGCTGGCAAATAACGGCACTTGACAAGTTGGTTCCATCCTTGACGAAATCTTGAATCCGCAACTGGAGGGACACTTTCCACTTCTTGGGACACAACTTATCATCTCAATTTGAAATTTTCAAAGATTTTGTACTCAGGAAGGTTTCAAATATACAACTTGTGCCACAGTTGGGAGGATCTTTCCCTTGAAATCAACATTTTCATAATATTGAGCTTTTTTATCAAGAAGAAAATTATGTATAACTCGTATTAAAATTTTTCAAAATGCATGCATTTAAATTATGGAATGGATCATCGTAGAAACGTTTTAATGATGATGAAGCATTTACACAACACAGATATGACTTGTTGTTATTTACCTGGTCATATGTACACAGGAGGTAGTGCTCAGAACTTGCCATGGACTAATCGAGACTAGTTTGGTTATCCCCATTTTGTAATTGATTATTACAATAGTCATACATTAAAAATGTTCACATACGATAATTAAGATTTGAATCAGATAAAGTAACGTACCAAACAAGAACGTGTACAAATTAAATGAGAATTGCTTAATGATCGAACATAATATATCGTAACTAACCGACTATTCGAATACCTGGTTAACCATTAAACGGTTTCAGCCTCTGCTGTATGCATAGGTTTGTATGACACAGTGATTATAATAACAAGATTCAAATGCAATAAATCGCAACTAATCGGTAATTCGAATAGCTGGTTAACCGCAAACCAATTCTTGGCCCTACTATATATTTACACAGGGATTATAGTAGGAAGATTCAACACACAATTAAAACTCAACTAGCCAGCTATTCGAATACTTGGTTTAACCGTTAACCGGTTCCAGTACTACTATGTGTGTAGATAAAAAAATAGAAAGGACGATAAAAAAACTGTGCATTTAGCCAAGGGGACCCTGGAATCGAACCCACGGCCTCTCACTTAGAAGGTTGATACCTTTCCGTGTGGATTATGAAATGACATTCTAAAGGTTAACAAATCATACAAATTCAATTTCTCCATCTATGAATGCTATCTATATGTATTTAGAGTATTCCTGATGTTTGAATTTCCATCTGTGAAAATATGCCAGACTCTAATGCCAACGTTTCTTAACTTTTTCTGCTTATGACATTCAAACTACATTTTCAAACTGATCTGCATTTCTTTTTATGTTTGGAACCTATAATTGCACATCTTAAATGCAAACAGCTAAATCGTGAGTGATACTGTCCTATTGACATCAGACATTTTTTGGAAATAAATGGGAGCATTTAAGTGATTTGCATAATGATAAGTAGATTGTTGAGGGTAGAACATCTTGATATATGGTTATGATATGTAAATTTGTGTGTTTTATTCTGTTTACGCTCATAAATCGAAATACAGAGAACTTTTCGGCGAAGGACACTTTGTTGTTGTGCAGGACGCAACGGGGAAAAGCAGAGATACTTTTTTTAAAGTTTCAGTTGCATTAGGGTCCATTTGTGGGGCCACTAATTACCACTGTTTTGGACTTTGTGTGACCTTCCCCATAACCATAGATACTTTATGGTTGCTTCATACCCTACACAGGTTTTAAAACATTGGGGAGCATAAAATACAGGACTGACATTTAAATTATTCTATCAAAAGCAAAATATTACAATGTATTTTTACCCTGTCTACATGTCATTTCAGTTAGAAATCATTCGACCAAGTGTTGTCGACTTCAATAAATCTACAGATCAATCTTAAGCACCATATCTCTTAGATCTATGTAAAGTGATATGTTACAACATTTAAAGGTAAATTAAACCATAAATAGTCACTTTCAAATAGATCCAACAATTTAATGTCCAGATGCTATTCCTTTTAAAAGGGGGGCCTTAAAGTGTACAGGAAAAACTACTGGACTTGAATTCCTGCTCGTTCTCCTTCATTCGTTAAAGGTTTCGAAAGTAAGGGAAAATAAGTGTGTGAATCTGGCTTAATTTTTGTGTTAAATTAGCTGATTAACATGACATTAAAAAGCTGAATTAACGAATTAGTTTTTTTTTAAAGAAGTGTTTAAAATGAACATTCAAACGGAAAACATGAATCTCGGATCCCATGCGTAATTTGTTCAAAGTTTCAGATACACTTGCTTAAAAAGAAGTATCACTTAAATGTTTGTGGAAAAAATCCAGTGGTATTTGACAATCCTTTAGTAAAGAACTCAAAGACATGTCAATAAGATTAATGCCGAAAGCTACCTCCACAAACACAACGCAAACAACTATTTTAAGAATACAAAAAGAGTCTTGATGCTGTTGGGATCACATGTTACATGTGTATTTCTTCATAATATTTACTTTAGACAAAAAGTGAACGTTAAACTATTATGTAACTTTTCTTAAAAAAAGGACTTAACTGTTTTCCTATGGGACTAAAATCATAAGCTACCACACATGTTGCGTTCACATGCACTTTTGAAACAATAGCTATGAGTGAAAATTCAAAGTTATCTAGAATATCTTATTTGTTCATTGCTGGAAAAAGGCTCTGTTCAAAACTGGCTTTCATTTTATCCCTTGTGAAACCACCATAAGTTGTAATCCCAGTGTACACACTTCTAAAACAATTATTTTCAAAAGAAAGTTAAACTCTACACAGATTTAGTCTTATCTACCAATCTTATAATAGCCCTATTATTTAAGATAATGTAAGTCACCCATTGTAATCCACTACTTAAGCAATTTTGTCGTTTTTGTTACAAAACATCAAAAAGCGAGAACTTTGTCGGTTGCGCACTTTATATGTTTTATCTGCATAATCCCAATAGATAGTGTCTTTTAAAGCTTTGAATTCAAGTACTAATGGCTCTTCGCCACATGGTCTTGAATTGTGAAACGTAGGATAATTTAAGATAATTATAACAGGGGATTTCTTTCGTTCAGTTAATTTTAGTGAAATTTTTTTTCTTCGTTTTTTTAAATTTTTTGCAATACTTTTTACTGGTTGATATTGAAAGGTTAAAATGATTTAACAGGGGATTTCTTTCATTTGGTTAGTTTCAGTGAAACTGACCTTTTTATTGCAATACTTTTTACCAACTAACATTGTAATATAATGCAATGCATTGATCATAATGTTTGTGACTATAGATAATTTTGGTACGTACATAAATCTGAGAGGACTCTGGTATAAATTCATCATTTAAACATAAGTGCCAATATCAGACAATCTTTCCTCTTAAAAGACACATACATTAGATGTTGTGGGTGCATCAACTCTTACATCCATCAATATTGACTCTAATTGCGTCAACTGTGATTTCATCGCAGCTCAGGGCAATTGTTTTTTTAACCGAGTAGAATTGGCGCGTCAACTTATAAATCAATTGTTTTGTATAAAAATAGATTACATCACACATTAACAGACATCTTACTTACAAGCAACACATTTAGTTTCGAACCGTTATTTTTCGTAATAGTTCCACATCCTGCCAAAGTGTTAATGGGAGGAAACTGATCTGGTCCATTGCGGGCATGGTAAAATATCCTCTCAACAATATAAATTAACGGCAAAACTTGTTTGGTTATCTGCCTAACTGTAAACAAGGTAATTTCGCTTTGACTGATCAATTTTAAGTCGCTTTTAAAGTCAACAAAGCTGGAAATTTTGAAGAAATTCAATTGTTATCAGAAATGAGAGCCTCTTTAGCCTGGATTAAATTCCCAGAAAGATACGTTTATTAGCTAAATGCAAAAAAGAAACGAGACGATGCACACATCAGATAGCCGGGCCCTATCGTCAGTTATTTTTTCCGTTTGTTTGTGAGGGGGGT
>JBCAUI010502083.1:0-13233 GCA_038406195.1 Haplosyllis anthogorgicola | reverse complement strand
TGGGAGAAACTCAGGGAACATCAAGATTAGTTGATTTTGTAAGGAAAGAGATGTAATTCATAAACATGGGAATTAGTTAGTATATAGTACATCTGCTTATTATTCTTACAGGGTGTTTTAAGTCTAGAGATTACTGTTGTCCACTCGATGCAATAAAGCGAATCTACAAGAAAATACCAGTGTTGCTCTCTGTTATAGTAAATCACAGGTCCGAACCGTCAAACAATTTGCCGTTCTACGCTAATACTTTAATCACAAAATAGCGAAACGTTACAACTACAACACTGTTTTTGGTTAATTTTCAATCTTCATGTGGTCATATTTGCATTTCAAGCTTTCTATTTCAATTGAGGGAAAATATAGGTCTTTGTTCTAGTAACAAACAAAAGGTTAATAAAGTACACAATGCCTACCACATTGTCGTGCATGAGTGCACTTCGTGGTGTGTTATTGCCGCGCCTGGATAATTAATCTTTTGTTTATTTGTTCTATTGATATACCTTGTACCTTACAAAATTTATCCCATAGTTTAGCAGTAATTTTTCGGTGAACCACAACTCATGTAGAAGGCTTGTAATGGTCTCAAGACATATATCCAAACTTAATCCTGGTTTAGCATCGAATATTTAGATCAATCAAGTTTTCTTTACATTCAGCTTATACAACTGATATCTGAAAGAGTTCAGTAAATTTACCTAAATCGATTTTGTACCTCGTGAACTGAAGCAGAAACTATTTGCCTTCAGGAAGTTTCATTGATGTGATTAGATTAGACTTGAACGGCATTAGGTCTGTGACTTTGAAGTTCACATGTAAATGTGATTACTCCCACAACCGTAACTTTTTGCCTCCTTTCAGTGCAGCAGGAACTATGTGCGTTTAATATTAATGCGCATTTAAAATATTAAAAATGTTTTTGAACTAAACAACTGAGAAAAGTTTTGTCTGTCATGTCTGTTCATTATGGAAACATTAGGGTAATTTTGTTCAAATAAAAGTCACAGCTTGAAATTCTATTCTCCCGAAGCTCCCTTATATTCCCTTAATTTTTGTTTGAAGATTCAGCTGTAGATAGAAATTACATGCATTTCAGGTAAAACAATAGCATTTCAGAGCCAATTGCGGAGCTTCCTTCTACTATCTTCAAGAATATTTTGGACACGGAGAGAACAAAAGAGAGAAGGAAAGAACTGCACGCTGTGCTTTTGACGTTGTTCCAAAATGATAGGAATTTCAACCTCCGGTCCCGAAACAATTGAATTTTATGCGGGACTATTGAGTCAAATAATATCTCTTCGTGGAACTACTGATATAAAACTGATAGAAATTTCATAATATGAAACTGATTTTCGCACAGCTTTGTACACTATTGACCGGTTTTGCGACCCTACTGTAGAAATGTTTCTTAGAAATAGTACACTCAATAGTACTTATATAAAATATTCATTTCCTCGCGAGTGCTTACAGCTCTGAGCTGAGTAATTGATAATCCTTTTACTGTGACGGCTCGTAAGATGAGTGACCCTAATGGTAAACACTTCTCAGGTCAACATCTATTCAACACTTGTAAAAAGGCGAAATCACAATCACTTTGTAACTGTGAAGTGAGCGAAGCCTTAATTCGGCAGGCATCCCAATTTAACCAACAACGCGTCTTCATAACCATCAACGCATGATGTGCCACTAATGGAGAAGGTTTTTTTAGCATTGAACCCAGCACAACAACGCTAACGCCTCAACTGCACAAACGTTGGTGCTTATGAAATATTTCTCTTATTGCATATTGATAACAGAAATACTGTAAACCAAATTTATTTCACATTACTTTACTGAAATGTTAACCCGAGGTCAAAGGTCAAGTTGAAAGCTGTTGGCCACTCCTTCCATGGGATCAGTAGAAAACGAATAAGTCAATAAGAGAACAATGGTATTTCCCGGTGGCTGATAAGTTTGTAATACGATATCATGAGTACGACATTGAATTTGAAGCAATGAAACTAAAAGGAAAAACATCTCCAGTAATATTAAGTTTTCATATTGGCAAATTTATTTTGAATTAAAAGTTTAAATTCAAAATGCTAATATTCTATTCTCTGCAAAGTAATTTTGGTAAAAGCGTCAATTCTTAATTTATTCTAATAAATTATGTATTATCTGGTAATTGATTTCCGTGAAAACCTTGACTTCACCATTTATTTTAATTTAGTTTTAAAAGTGCATTTAGGTAAAAGCATTAATTTGAATTACAACTTTAAGTCGCTAGATTTAATCGTTGTACATTTTGGAATTGGTTTTGTACTTATCCAATTCACCACTTAATATACTTACAACAAATCAGCTGGATCCGATTTGACTCTATTTCAGCAGGAAAACAGGAAAATCCAATCTACCGTGCGGCTTGGTGTATTTGTTTAGTTGATTAAGGAACATGATTCAACAAATAAAGCATTGGTTTAACAGAAAACCTTGTATCTTCTTGAAGCTGAACTGCTGCAGCCGAATGCGAATACAACTATAAGAAACTTGGGTCATCTGGTTCAGTCGTCATTAGGGGTGTGATACGCCAGCCAAGTAACATGGACTAGCCGGCGTATCAACTCAATAGCTTTGTCACGTTTCGACAAGATCTTATCTTTCCGATTTATTTATCTATATCTGTTCAATAGAATTTCCCGGAAATCAGTTTAATACAAATCCTGAAATTCCTATCAGTTTTTGGAACAATAGGGCATCAAAAGCACAGCGCGGAGTTCTTTTGTTTCTCTTCTTTATTCTCTACGTTTACAAAACGATAGGAATTTCATGAGCTGGTTCGTGATTTGATTTTTGCGTTTTTACTTATTACATTGTGTTAAATGCAAGGCGTAATGAGTTAACTGAATGTTTATTTACATACATGCAAACAATTCGGCAAGATCTCTATCCGAAACGTGACAAAGCTAGTGTATCAATAACTTCTGTGATCTTGCAGATTATACAGATATTGACATTCAGAAAACTTGATCAGAAAATAGTATGGACCACATTTCAAAAAGGTGCTGCGTAGTTTCAGATCTTCTGATGTTATCTCATTTGTATCTAATGCTATCTATGGTAGTGATATAGATCTATGATATCTCAACATCATTTTGTCTAAAATTGAGAAAGAAAAATCACAGTACTCAATGTTGCCCCCACAGGGCAACGCCGACTATAGTCTGTGTTACTTGACGTATCACACCCTTGATCACAGGACGATGACTGAAGATTCAACGTCAGCCAGATTGAAGTTTTAATTTGATTTATTTACCGCCCTAAGAAGCGCTAGGATTGTTACAGTTTGTGCAGTATTAATACCTTGCACACCATCGCCCAGAAGGAAAGAAACTAATGCTCTCCACCAGTCAGAAACAAAGTGCAAATTATTAAACGCGTTTTTGTGACTTAAATTTGCAATGGTGTGTTGAACAGCAATACAAAATAGTAGGACATTTCCTCCTGTGATTGTAATTTCATTGTAACCTTAAAAGATGGGACTGAACCATTACACAGAAATCGTATCAATTGTATACATGACGGTACATAAGGGAATTTGCATAAGGTGCCATATTAAACATCTGATAAGATTTCCGTGTACTGGAAGCTCCTGAAATAAGTTGTAGGACAGTTTTAAAGAAAAGAATGTCATGCTGTGGTATCGATGTGTCTAAAAGCGCAGAATCAAATTCTTCTGTTCCAAAACTGATATGATTTTCAGGCTCTTGGTGCTTATTGCAGGGTTGCTCAACTTTAAATAGAAATGTTTGTATGGAAATTGGGATCGGTAATGTGACAGTAAATTATTTAGAAGATGATCACGCTTTTGCTCTGTATATTTTCAAATTGATAGGAATTTCATTGTTTGCTGGTAGGAGATTTCTCTCACAAAAGGTTTTTCTTTCAGCTGTTCCCTCTTGTTGAAAAAGAAACTTTGGAGACATTTACATCTATTCAAGTAGTTACGTAAATTATTTTTGTCACTTCCCATGTTGAGGTCAGTGACATTTTGTAGAATAGCCTTCAGGGATCCAGGTCTTTCCTTTCGGTGGAAGTTCCGTTCTTTCCAAACAATCGACATTTGATATTTCCGTCACGGGGAGCAAAGACTGGCGCAAAGAGACGAATCTCTTTTATCAGCAGAAAACGAAAAGTTCAGTAAGAGAATCAAAGAATAAAACGTCTCATTCATTTCATGAATATCTTTTCATTTTAGAAACATTAGACGCTTTTGTTTCCAATGATAGACACTATAAAAAATTCCATTATCCCGCAGGAAAAGGATATTCCGCAGACATATGCCTCCTGTGGTGTAATGGAAAAGGGGGCTGGTTACTTGTGCTTTTCTCGAGAACAATTAATTGATAATCGATTAGTACTAGGATACATGGCTAACGGCCCAGCAGTGTATGATGGTAATCCAAGGAAAACCTGAGCATGTCTTAAATTAAAAATGGGAGTACCAGTGGCTCTAAATGATTGTGCACTGGTCTCAAAATAAGGGACTGCGACGGTTCTCTCCTTTAAAAAGTACGTAAGTACGAATTTTATCTATTTTATAGTAATACCAGTGTTGTATCCCATTCACTGTATTGTATTTCTCTGAATGATTTCCCTTGACTCCTTATCCATTCTACTTCAACAGATGAGTACATTCTTTAAGGTTCTGCACTGGATTAGGAATTTTTCATTGATTTAAACGTTTGCATTTCAGATTTAGATGTCGGTATTTTAGCGTGTAATGCGGATGTTTAACGTAGCAGACTCGGCAAGGAAATTGAATAGAAGAAACCATGAGTTGCAATCTGATGTAACAGCAATAAAAACCTGATCCAGTTACCGGACTAAAGTGAGATGTAGCCCCCTAAGTGGTGCAGTGAAAAAGATGGGTTTTATTTTTATTGTGCGTAAAATACGACGAAAGTCCAGCGCGATGCAAGCGAATACGCAGACGTCTTGTTTAAGACATTCCCAATTTGCCTAATAAAACAAGAGAGAGACAGACAGACAGACAGACAGATAGACAGGCAAACAAACAGACAGACAAAAATAACAACACACAAAACACGCACACTATGTACTAGCACACGACTAGACAGACAGACAGACAGATAGAAAAGATAAAAAAGAAGAAGACAAACTGATAGACACAATCTACTTTGCAGACAAAAACATAGAGATATACACACATAAAATTTCACACAATAAATGCAGGAAATTCATTTTGACAGGTCCCACTTTTGCCTTTTTTTTTACTTTGATGAGTTTTGCCGCCACAAGTGAGAGTTGTAATTTGAGAACAATAGAAAACATCATATTCCCGTAATGTCTCAGGTGGGTTTTGAAACACCAGAAAACATCAACACATTATCGCTTTCTTTTGTTTTCAACATCATTTGACATACAGGCATCACCTGAGGTGATCTAAGTAAAGTGCTGGGTATTTTACGACTGCGTAATTTAAACTGACGCATTTATTGGTAGTAATAAAACTTGAAAGAAATACACGTCACAACAATAGGGACATGTTTCGTTGCTCAGTGAAAGACCAATGTCGTTAAATTCAAGCCGACCAAGAACAAATGGGGCCCAAATCAGATTCGTTAGTATTATTTCGTGTGAATTATAAAACACTCGAACGATGTATTTTATTCAAATAATGAAAATCCTTAGTGTGAAATGATAGAATTAGTCTACACTCTACGATTTCATGCCCTTCAAAAGGTTCTTCATCGTGGGTGCTTTTGTTCGAGTCAAAGACACCGCATGGCATTCTTGTGTCGTTGAATGAAATTTCAGGAGTTGAATTCGTCAAAGCTCAGTGGCAAATGACCACTCAGTACACAACTTGTGTCGTTACACTTTACCTTATGTTTGCTCCCTTTACAGCCTAAAATACACAATTGATACGAATTTTGTGTAATGTTGGTGATATAGTTTCTTGCCTTACTAAAAAAACTTCTGTCATAGGGCTAAATGGTCTTCATTTCATCTCCGGAGGGTGAAATGTATATCATTTTGTGGTAATGGGCTAGATGGGCTAAGAGATTTTCGTGCGTGCCACCTAGTGTATATAATTTCTCATATAATCTAATGTGATATGATAGCTCCATCTGCCATATAACCATATAATTTATGTGGGTATGTCCATAAGACCTTAAACATTTACATACTGTATATGGAGACCCTTAAAGAGCACGCTGTGTTTTTTATGGAAACAGAAAATGATCATAATTTAGCCAGATGTTACAACTGGATTACAAGAAGAAGAATCTCAGTACTTCTCCGTTTCTCCTCATACCAGATTAAACACATTCAACCAAAACTGCTTTTTCATTGTTGGACCTTAGAGTATTGATACACCAGGTCAGGATACGAAACCAATCGCTTTTTGTAATTCGACAGTTTTCCCAAGGATTCTGTTTTATTTGTGAAGTTCGAAAGTACGGAATTGTAGACTTTGCCATACATGTCAGTACACAGAATTTGTATTAGTTAGGAAACGTCTAGAACAAAAGAGAAGACATAAGAATTTCACACTGTGCTTTTGATGCGCCATTGTTCCCAAACTGATACAAATTCCGTGTACTGTTAAATTGTTGAAGAGCACGAAAATTATGTCAGTTTTGGAACAGTAGACATCCAAGCTGTGCTTGAAGACTATTTCAGGAGTTGTTAAAAATTCGTAGTTAATGTCCATTTTACTTTTATTTCTATTCCAGTGTGTCATGACTCTAAGTCTTAATTTATCACCGTGGTGTAAATCGCTTTCGTGATTGTTTTTCTTCTTTAACTCAGTAAATGTTATCTTCATTCGTCTACTGGTTATTTAGCGATTTATAACCGTCACTTTCAATCGAACAAAACGTCGGAATTGATGTTTACCATGGCACCAATCATCCTTTACTCTTTTCAATTTGAGCAGCCAGTAAATCTGACAGTAAAACATTCGCTTTGTTGTTCAATAAAAGAAAATCATATCAATCTGCTACTGAATCGAAACAATGGAATTGTACGCGATGCTAGTGACGCGAAAGACAGCACAGAATGAAGTTCCATTGTTTCAAAAGTCCAACACCAAAATACACTGAAAATAATCTGAAATGGCCGGAAGTGCATTTTCCAGTGGGGTGGGGGGGGGGGGGGGGAGAGAGGATGGGATGGTGTTCGAACCTAGAAACTGTCATGCATGGACGCTGAGAAGTAAACGGAAGATTTCTGTCGATACAGTGGCCTGTATGAGGCTAATTAATACATCTCATATGCGTCAGAATAAGAGACATTGAATTAAAAGGTCATTTAAACTCCACATTGTGAACACTGTTAATATGACATGGACACAAACACACGCAGATGCAAACTCCGTCTACAAATGGACTTGTTTCTCTAAATATAGAGTCTCTGTGCTTGATATTCAGACTTCTCTAAATATAGAGTCTCTGTGCTTGATATTCAGACTTCTCTAAATATAGAGTCTCTGTGCTTGGTATTCAGACTGAGTTCCGTTGTCATCAGCTGGAAACTGGACAGAGTTTAATGACACGAAGCACCAGCTGAATCCCAATTAAACAGATCCAAATGTCAACTCTAATGCTTGTTTGTGGACACATAAAAATCAGGAATATGTGTTATAATTCAGTTGACATTACGCAAAAATCGTATCAATTGTGTACAAGAAGAAAAGGAAGCACCCATAAGGTATCTTGTTAAAGTCCTGACACAATTTTTGTGTACTGTTTTCAAATCGGGAAAACTGTATTAAAATTAAGGGCCGTGTTAGAAGTATCAATTGTATTGGGTACATTGTACAAATGGTTCCAAATTAAAAACAATTTCAACCGAGAGATGACTCTGTCTGCCAACACATTACTCAAAAAATGTATTAACTGTATACAGAAGGATGAAAAAGGGTACTGTGTTACAGCTCTGATACCAATTTTGTGCGCTGTACTACCAAAGAACTTTCGGCATAAAATTTAAATATAATTTTCCTGTCTGATTTAATTTTATTTTTCCGTTTTCTATTTTATTCAATCAAATTAAGCATACAAAAGCCAACTATAAAACATTTTAGTGTGCTTGATTGTGATTGAATAGAAAAAGAAAATTGCAAAACAAAAAAAACATTTCGCTGTGTAGTCCCTGTTCGAACTTTATTTGAATAGCGGATGAATTTACAAATGAAGCCCTAGTGAGAGTTACTCTAAGAACACCTGAGCTCTGTGTTTACTTGTTGTGTTTTTCGATCATACAAAAATATTTATTTACTTCTTATTTAGACATTTTTAGCTTTGTCAAATTTCGGCAATATATTATCTTGCCGATTTTTTTGCATGTAAATAATTTAATTTTAGTTGTCCCATTGTATCGTCCATCGTTTATTCGCCACAATTTAATAAGTGAAGGCACAAAAACAGCTGGATAAAAGGTCTTCATTTTATGTCTATGAAAAATGTCGGATTCCCCCTGCAGTCTATGCCATCTATGAATTGTTTCAACATATCAATTCAATTAGACATTGTCTCCATGTGCCTTTTATTTCCTTATACATGTACATGCTGTATATGGAGACCCTTAAAGAGCACACTGTACTTTTCGTGTAAACAGAAAATGATCATAATTTAGCCAGATGACGATAAATCACAAATTAAACAGGAATTCAGCAGAGCCGAGAAATCCACGCTAAAATTCACTAAAAAGGGGATAAATTTTATGCCTTGATTTTATAATGAGCAGCTTTATAGCGTGCATCTGTACTGAAATAATGTTTCCTCCTGTGACAGTTGATTTGCTTTAATAAGTAACGTTCGTTAATAATACATGTAACAGTCCATTATGTGATCTAATTGTAGTTGTTAATGTAGTAAGAATCGACATAAATAACGACGAATCGGGTGCCATTGCAATACAAATATTATGTTAGGAATAGTATCGTTCTTCCATCACAAGTGATTACTGCAATTTCCCTGTGGTTAGCTTATGGAACTTTCTTTTCGGGCGTTAGGGTGCAGCATATGACGGGTCATAAATCAAATGTATATTTTGTATTCTGATGGTCTCGCATTGAGGACATTTACGCTTGTGAGGACAAATGTCTGGCATTTATTTGGTTTGTTTAGGCGATTAGAAATTGGCGTTTACGTTTTGGTGTAAACATCGAATCCGACAAGCGTAAGTTCATGACATTTCTATCAATTTTATGTCAATAGAGTTCCACGCTGAGATATTATTTCCGTCAACAGCCCAGCATGAAATAAAATTTTTGACCCTCTTGCCAGAATGGCAATGAGGGTCTATGTATTGGAGGAAATATAGGTTTGTGTTCTGGGCAGCCATTGCAAAAAGTTGACCAGGACCACCCACCCTCCCCCTTATGGGCTGTAAGTGGAGCTAAGTTTTGTCATCTTGCCGGAATGTAATTTCATGTGTAGCCGATAAGACAATCAGCTTCTGTAGGAATTTGACAAGTGAATTACAATGTGTCAAACAGTGGTAGGCCAAACATAAACAAACCAATGTAAACAGGAAACATGTAGACCACGGAAAAGCTAAATCTGCAGGTCATGAAATTACTATTAAAAGTCTAGCACCCCGGAAGAATTGAATTTCATGCTGATATCATTCAATTCGCTAAACTTTTGATAGTAATGAAGAGCGACATCCACCACATTGTTAATGTCGTCATTAATTATGGCAAAAATCGGTCATATTTATGGGTACAGTATGCGTCGAAACGAATAAATCTAACTAAAATGTGAAAATATTGTTCACTTTTAAAGTTATTTTTCACGACTTTCAAAAAGTTTTATTGTTTTGTGTTATCAGGTTGATTTTCATGCACAAATCACTTCAACAAAGCAGCCACACATTAATAGACTCGTGAGATCAAAATCCAGCTCCTGACACTCCTAGTTTTCGGATGTTAAGAAACAAAAAATACCGTGTTGTTCTTTCGCTTTGTGCTCGAGCCAACACATATTTCAATTGCTCTCAATTTGGATCTTAGTCCTCTAAGCATTTCCAAAGATAAATACTCAGTTCATTATCTTGCTATTATAAATATTAGTGCCCTTTACCCTTACACAATTGTTACGATTTCTGTGTTACGGCAATAGACTTTTAAAAAATTTTTTGGTCCAAGGTCCATTTGTGGAGGCATTGATTACCCCTGTTTTGGACTTCGTGTGACTTCCTCATGGGTTTTAAATCCAGGTTGGATCTCTTACTTGCTTGCATGTGGTAAATCCAAAGGTCACATCTGGTGCGAAACCTGCCTTTCCATCAATAGAGGTGTGTAGTTATTAGTTATTTTACTTGAGCCGTTTTTGCATTAGCAGATCATGAATTACTGTCAAAAGTTGACTGACCTCAGCATGAAATTCAAGTGTTGCTGAGCGCTAAACTTTTAATAGTAATTTC
The DNA here is from genome assembly GCA_038406195.1 of Haplosyllis anthogorgicola. Taxonomy (NCBI): domain Eukaryota; kingdom Metazoa; phylum Annelida; class Polychaeta; order Phyllodocida; family Syllidae; genus Haplosyllis; species Haplosyllis anthogorgicola. The sequence goes on along the minus strand of JBCAUI010502083.1, from coordinate 2,799 downwards.
ATGATCTGAAGCTTTCAAAGAAACTGAATATAAACTTAACTAGCCTTCTTGCACAATACCCAAGAAGTTAACAAGACGAGACCCAAGTGCTTTTACTTTATTCTCAGTTTCTTAATCATTTTCAAGGGGAGAATATCCTGACGAAAGATTTCGCAAAATTAGCCTTATCACGTCAAAACGAGATATTAAACATGTATCAAATAGATTATTCAGATATTTATCTGGTATTTACATAACAATATTCTAATGAGCCCATTTTAGGGATGGCAAGTTAGCATTTGTGATAACAATGCTTATTGTTTGACAGTTACAAATTGTTGAAACAAAAAGTGATGAGAAGCACACTGGCAGGAGTTTTTCACTTGATGCTTCCGCTGTCTACTTCAAATTGTACCAATAAACAATAATTTGCATTGGCAGATCCAGGGGGTGCCGCCGGCATGCGCCCCCTCCATAGACTCAAAATTCTTTCATTTTTATAGAGTTTTGGAGGAAAATATTAAAAGGTGCCCCCTTCAAGCACCTGAAGGCGCTGGGGTGCCCCCTTAACCGAGAAATCCTGGATCCACCCCTGAAACCACTCCTGATCACAAATTTAAACCTGTCATCCCTAAGAGTTGGTTCACTGAAATATTTTTATGTAATCACCAAATAAAATATCCTAATTATCTTTTAGTTGAGACAACCCGAAAATCCTGTCGATTTCTTTACAGTACACGGAATTCGTATCAGAAGTTTAACAATGGCGCATCAAAAGCATAGCGTGAAATTCTTTCGTTCTCTCCTTTCTTCTCTTCGTTTCCAAAATAATACGATTTCTGTGTACTGTTTACTATTTTTAACGGACCTCACGAAAAGTAAGTATTCAACCTTATTTTTTATTTTTGTAAACATGCACAATATTTTCTGGTTTTTTTGCTAGACTTACATCTTAAATTGTCATAATTGTTTGCACTGGTTATAATAGATTAATGACACTTTATGTTGCAGTTGATGTAGATGATAAAAGACATCTGCAAATGAGGTACCCTGTCATCCCAATAAAGAAAAAGCTCAAATTGTGTTTACATACGAACACATCAACAAGATAATATCTCGTTTTGACGCGACTAAACTAATTGGAGTCCTCGTACAGGGGGGCCTCCAGGAAGCTACGGGCCCAAGGCTCAGGCTTAACATTGCTTGTTAAGCACTCTCTCAAGGAACGGTGATGCAGTTTGTTTTCGATAACTGAGAGTTTGATCTAAATGTAGAACGAATTTAATAATAACACTTGCAATACATAGGGTGTAAATTCTATTACTTGTATTAACAATAGAATTTCAAGTTTGTCTATGATTTATGTCAAAAACTCAGTGTTAAATTCTTTTTCTACCTAAATTTCGTGAAATTCATAAAATTTTTAGCAGCTGGAAAGGTTATGAACAAAAGGAATTTCACGCACTTTCACAGCAAATATAATTTAATTCTCGCATGCAAGGTGTGCTACACATAGGATGTAATTCTTATGATTCTGGGACAATAGCACATCAAAAGCGGAGCGTGGAATTCTTTCGTTCTCTCCTTCGTTTTCTTTCCAACATGATATAAGAATTTTAGGAGAAGGTTCACGCAGTGCACAGCTGGAAAGGTTGTTGTCCTCTAGTTGAGTAATAAATCATTGAGCTGTGAATAATCCCTTATTAAGGAAACATTTTAATTGCTTGTTTTGCAGACTGATTTAGACCTGTATATGTAATCTGCTCCCGTTTGTTGTTTCGGTCAGGGAAGGGGAGCTTCATGTAGAACATCAGACTGTGTCAACCGGTTAATAGAATCTGTCACATCACAGCTTCCCTCAGGCAGGGTTCGAACCATTTGTCGATTAACTGAGAGAGAGAGAGAGAGAGAGAGAGAGAAACAGACAGACAGACAGACAGAGACACACACAGACAAACAGCCAGTCAGACAGACAGACAGACAGACGGGGCATACTTCCATAGTCTACTTTTGCACTACTGGGTCCACTGACTAGCCATCTTTAATCATGATAATTAGTCCAAAACACTTAACTTTTTGTCTAGACTGATGTACCTGTGTGGCAGAAACAAGCAAATGCAATTTCCGGTTCCTGTGTAAACAGGCTGTCCAGCGGCCTGTAAGATGGCAGCAGTTTCTAAGCTGTTATTGACATAAGTCGATAATGCTGACCTCTAGGCTACATACTACCCACACAATGTACTAACGCACGCACCACACGTTTACCTCGCTGTTTATTCTTCACACCACAGTAACTTTGTAAGTAAGTTTGTGAGTCGTTATTCATTTTGACAGGTTGAGCATGTAAACGTCGAATTATGCGTTATTCATTTTGACAGGTTGAGCATGTAAACGTCGAATTATGTGTCCTAATTAATTTACTTCTGCTCCAGAAAACACGCCACAAAATATTCACCAAGGCACAAAATATATTATCTAAGCCAATTATGTGGTATGAAATATTTTTTCACAAAACTTACAGAAAGGAAATTAAATAAGAAACCAGTAGGAAACAGACTGCACAACATGCTGGTTACTGGAAATGGCATGTTTATTCGAAGTGTAACCCAGCGCGCAGAAGAAATTCATATATCACTTTTGGAACAATATTGCATCAGCAGCGCAGCGTGGAATTCTTTAAGCCGTTGCTGGTGATGCAACGGCTTATAGTATTCAACTAGAAGTCGGCGTGAATGCAGTGCTGAAAGTTTGCAAGACCCCCCCCCCCCCATCATCATCAGTATTGACTTGCACCCAGACCCCCTCCCCCCAATCATCATC
>JBCAUI010502072.1:0-13234 GCA_038406195.1 Haplosyllis anthogorgicola | reverse complement strand
TCTAGCGGGCTGGCGGTTAATAAAAGGGGTAAAATAGTGGGTGGAGCCTACGTGCGTAGCCGTATTATCCCCGGCACTATCACTTTTTCTTTCCTCCTATCTGTCCTCCTTCTTATTTCTTTCTTCTTTCTTGTTAAACGTTTAAACTTGCCAGCGTATAAAATATGTAGTCAAAAGCCAAAATAAAATAAAATAAAATAAAAAATAAATAAAATGAAATAAAATAAAATAATAAATAAATAAATAAAAGAAAACAAGTCATGAAATTCTATACAGTTTTGGAACAATAGAACATCAAAAGCACAGCATGGAACTCTTGTGTTTTCTCTTTTGTTCTGCACGTTCCAAAATTTATAGGAATTTCTTGATTTGGGAAATTACAAAATTTAAATGTCTTACTTTGTCAAGATAGTAATGTCACTTTCATTGTACAACTGAATGTACCACGAACTGGTCGCGAGAAGAACTGTTTGTATTTATTTAAAGGATTAAACTGTCAATCCCAAGAAAACTTGACCTTTTGGAGTCACCTTTTATACCAGTGGAGGATGATTCATGAACTACGCAATTGTTGACACGTCCATAGTACTAACATTTACCTTGTGTGAATTATGCGTGTGCGAGTGTGTGCGTGTGTGTGTCACCTTTGGCAAGAATTTGGTACAAATATGTAGACGTATCAAATCCTGAAATTCCTATTGAAGGTTTAACGTGTACAACAAAAGACGAAACAAAAGAATTCCATGCTGTGCTTTTGATAAGCTATTGTTTCAAAACTTATAGGAATTTCAGGATTTGGTTATGCTTGTCATCATGAAATTCCCATCAATTTTGAAACCTACCTAAAGAGGAAAAGAACAAACAAAAGAATTTTGATGTGATATTGTTCCAAAACAATAGATTCACATGGATGTCCTAAAACGTACAACATGAAATTTTACTGTTCCAAAACTTATATAATTTTCATTTTCTGGCGCGTGTATTTGTACACATGTGTGCGTTTTTATAAATGCGTAGACATTCTAGGTTTTCCGAATTTAGTAACCCGGCAGATTTGGCCGGCAAAATTATTAACAAATTATTAACAAAATTATTAACAAATTATTAACAAATTATTGTCAGAATAATTTATAAAAGTGACTTCAATCTTACCACAGGCAGATAAACATGATCTTACTAACTTCTAGGAAAGGACTTAAAACTAGTCACTTTATTTATTTTACCAATTGTAGTGCTATATTTAGTGCTATATTTGACCAAATGTAGTGCTAACATTTCCCTATGTGAAAAGGAAACAATTTAGAAACAATCATTTGTATTGTTTTACATTCATGCGGAGAGTGCAGTGGGTGTGTTGGGACAACCCATGGTTAGGAATAACTAACTCCCCCAGAGGTGTCACATTTTTGTCATTATTTAGGAAAACTAAGATCAAAAGCCAGACGAATTGTCATTTGTATTTGTTTGTGATAAAACCACTCGGGATAATAACGAAATTTCTCAGAATTGATAGTGTTTTAGTTGGAGATAATGTTAGGTCATCTTCATGTGACTATTTAACCCAGCTACCATTTGTTCACATTACACTTCAGTATCTATTTACATAAGAAAAACTTGTTATGCAACAATTGTAATTTCCAGTTTTCATGTGCAAGGAGACCCTCTCATTTTCTGAATTCAAAGTTTAATTGTCATTGAGAAACCATGGGCACTTGGAGTTATCATAGTTGTTCATTATGACGTCACAAGTTTAATTGTTGTCTAGAAAAATGATGACGTCACAAGTTTAGTGACGCAATTTTTGTTTACAAACATGTTTCCATTTATAAACAAGAAGTTTCCAAATATGGGCTTTACAAAAATTAAAAAAGATAAGTATGTACCAAGTTTAATTCATTAGTTACAATAATGGAAATTTTAATACTCACATTCAAAAAGCTTTTAATTTTGAGGTAAATACATTTTTGAAATATACCAGAGCCTTTTTCTCTTATGTAAACTAATGGCTTTGAACATGATCATACAAACTATCATCATTAACAAAATTAAAGGTTAACACAAATAGCTTGTCCTACAAGTTACAAGTACAAAGTACATTTCATTAAAATCCCATTTATTTCTCTGTTCAACAGAATGTATGTAATGAACTAGAGTAAAAGGTTTGCCTCAGGGGGCTTGGTTAAAGTTTTGGTTAAAGGTAGCCAAGGAGAAGTAATGAAACACAACAGTTGAACTTATGAACAGTTTTAAATAGCAGTGGTATTAAGAAAACTAGAAAGTGCAAAGCAAGGGTGGTTCTAGATGTACAATGTGTGTGTGTGTTTGAAAAATACCCAACATTCATTCAGTAAACTATTTTCCATGTTAACCTATAATTTTGTCTTCAAAGTAAACGGTAAGACATTAAGTAATAATGAAAGTAAAGACTGCAGATCCAGTGTATTTGTTGAAAACATTTGGCTTAAAATTAAATGAGACAGGATTGGAATGACTCCAGGTAAAACCATTCCAGCAGTTACAATTTAACTTTTTAATCAACGATTTACGATTCCCACAATTTTTTTTTTTGCAATTGGCCAGCTCCTGAAAAACTGTTAATTTGTTAACATGGGAAAAGAAAAGAATTTCATGTTGTGCTGTGGATGCGCACAAAACATTTCACGAAATTCTACTGTTTTAAAACTGAGAGGATGTTCAGGCTGTGACACTTGAATCAGAAATGATTCCTTTGAATCTATCAGTAAATTTTAAGTCCGCATTATACACTGTTATAAGTGCATAATTAACTTATTAAAAACTTACAATTGAAAATTGTACTGTTTGAGAAATTTCTTAAACATTTGATACATTAGTATTTTCTGATACAGCTCCCACATCCTTCTATTGTTTACATTCAACCAGAAACAGGCATGTACACATTATCACAGTCCCGCCGTGAAGCTGAAACAAAATATGGGAAATCCTGTTGTTAAGAAAAACTAACTCCCTTAGAGATGTCACATTCAAGTCATTATACAAGAAAACCAAGATCAAAAGTTAGAATGGGTGTTATTTGTTTTTGTCAGAGGATGTTGAGAAAATTAACACCACTTCTCTCCATGCTAGCTGATTAGGAATTGCACATTTTTATATAATGGTTGTAGAAGTTAATCTTCTGGAAGGTAATGGACATGACTAGTTGTTTACATTTTCATTTAAACATTTGTAAATGTGGAATGGACTAGAAGAAACTGTTATCTTTTAATTTTCTTAGAATTAGGTAACTAACTGACTTCCTAAATTCAAATTCTGTCCTGGGATGAAATCCCTCTCACTGGCAAAAGCTAACATTACTTAGTTTTGTTTTGTTCAACTCAAATGATCACTGTATATCAAAGACCAACAGGGAAATAACATAGACTTAAAACTAAAACTAAAACTTTTCCATTTATTTATTTTAAATTTCCTTATGCTGCAAAATGTCACATTTTCTGTCACTGGTCAAGACTTTTTTCCTTTATTTCAAAATTTCAATCTCGAAAATACGATAAGTAATGCAATCCGACAAAGATGGCTTCATATCTTTGATAAGTACTCATTTTAGCAGCGGGTGAAATTTCATCCTAATACAAATCACGAAAGACTTACGGCAAAATCATAGAGAACAATATATCCTAATTACATAATCTAATGGTCGGAATTGTTACCAAACATTTGAATATTTAAAGATTAACACTGTTTCTGTACGTTACAATGTTTTACATACAAAGCCTATTGTATTTAGGTCCTTTAATCATATACTTAACTTAATATACTTAAGTCTTTGAAGACGTTTAGCGATGTTAAGCAACACGAATCTTACGGTTTCAATCAAAACGACGAATATTGTAGTGACAAATAAAGATATCCAGATTGTGCTTATGCTACCTGAAGGCGGAGCCTGAGTCTAAAACTTATTATTTTCTCACAAATAATCAAAGTCTACCCCGGTAATCTTTCAGCTAGTTTAACTTTCTTATTTTGTAGCATTTGGACATTTTTGGACACCCATCTGAAGTTTAGGCACTACAACATTATTTCTTTAATGCTATTAATATCTTATTCCATCATGACGTTTTTCGTATATTTAACGTGGTGCTTGCCCTCTCTAACAGTACGGTTTTTCGCATACCTGTGGCTGATGGAGCGTTAGTAATGTAACACAACACATACACGCTCCAACTCACGCAAACCTTAACCGGACTTTTAAACGGTTAAACGGCTATTTAAGTGCATCACGGAACATGAATCTACAGTTTATTTATTAAATACATCACAATTAAAATAGAGGATAACATTCCGATCAGGTTTAGAACAAAAGCACATTAAAAGTAGAGCATCGTATTATTATATTCTTTCTCTTGTTTTGTACGTTTCCGAAATGATAGGAATTTCAGGAGCTTTTCGTCAAGGGAGTTTGGAGGTTAACCCTCGGCAGAGAGCCCACCCACTGTTTCCATAATTCTTGTAGTGAAAGAAAAGTAATGACAGTATTCATCGCATTTTGTCATTTTACAATTAGATTCATACTCCATTGCAATTTGAAATGACATTTGAAAATTGACACTTATTGTGTAGCCAAATTTTCTTTTCTTTCTTTTAGTTTTCTGTCTGTCTGTCTCTCACCCAGTCTTCTTGTGTCTTTTTTTTCTTTTTCGTGTGTTTGTCACCTTTTTTCGCCTAACATTTCTCCATTTTCAATGTTTGAATCTATCCTACTTTTTCTGAACAAGAAAATATTATACTGCAATACAGGTCTATAAATCCATGAAGAAAAGGTAGAACTAACTAAACAAACCAACAACTTCCAGAGAATTAGGCAATAATAGTGGCAGAAAAAAGCCCTGCCACATGTATAAACAGAAATGTGCTATACTGTCAGTTGTGATTTGGAAGAAAAGGTCTTGAACCCTTCAGTAACATTTCAATCAGACAGTCTACCTCAATTACCTAAACTATGAAGTATGGAGGTAAAGAGCCTAGTAGGTGTAAATATAGAAATATTTGTAAAATATTGTAAAAATATTTTCTTCCCCTTGTTTCGTTTGTGTTGGTTCACAGAGAGAGAGAGAGAGAGAGAGAGGGAGAGACAGAGACAGACAGACAGACAGACAGACAGACAGACATACAGAAGTAGAGGGAAACATACAGACATAGATAGAAGGAGAGGAAGAACAATGGAAGAATTTCCGACGCAAATACAAAGTGACAAACAGGCTTGAAACCCCACATCAATGGAAGGAACAACAGAACTTACACTCTGTCCAACCTGGGTTAACTTCTCAGAAGCAAATATTCTGCAAATACCATGAGTATGGAAGATATCAGTACAAAATATAACTTGTTACATCATTGTTGAAATATCTGAGTGTAAAGCTGATGTCTATCGATCCTGTAGGTCTACAACATGTAGGTAGCTGATCACAGGTGCTAACATACACAAACTGTGAAATCACCAACAACCTATTCAGTCTCTATACAGCCACTCCATCCATCATACACGAAGTGCACTTAGTATGTTTTAATGTCTAAAATTATGAATTCACAACTAATGCTGATGTCTGATGTTAGTTACTTGGCAAATGAAATGTAATGTTGATATCATACAAATTACAGAATATTATCTAAAATCATTTACAAATACGCTACAAAACTAAGATCCCTATGCAAAACTCTGTTACAAACCTATGTAAATCCAATAACATGTTTATCCCATTACATGTTCATGCTGCGTTCAATTTCTTACCCACCTTGGGTCCCCTTCTATGGAGGCCATTTCATGGTAAATTCTCCATATACTTTAACATATATAGAATAACCAGGAGGGTAACCAGGTCATATGTTAGAACACAATAAAGGTCACAATAACCTTTGATAAATGTCAATCCTGTTGAGCAGCAAACCAGTAAATGTGGAACTGACTGTTTGACAGATGTTGAGTTTTTGTAGCTACAAATTGACTGTACTGGATGAGGTCTCTTAATGGATCCTGCAGATGGGATTTGTTGATGTTTTGATGCTCATCTGTACTGCTCAACTGATAACATGTCATTGGTACATAATGTAAATTCTTACACAAGATTTGCTGAGTTTATATCAAGATCATACAATTGGAATGTGGTGCTGCATTTTTAGTGTATCCTGCAATTTTTTGAATTATTTCTTTTGCCTATGATGTCATTTTTATGACGTCAACATTGCTCCCAATGCGTTGAAATTTTTATACATTCAAATAATACTCTTAATTTGTATACATTTCAATATTTCTATTGATTTCATATTAGAATAGAAAAATAGAATTTCACGCACTACGTTTTTGCGATGAATATGATATATGGCCTATATTATTAAATTGATACACGAAAAGTTGTAGTACCCTTATACGGTTTAAAACGCGCGAGAACTTGTTTTCATTTTTATACCACAATATCAATTGCAAAGCGTGTAATTCGTGTTTTCAATCGTGCCAATGTTATTCAGGATTTCAGGAGCTGCGAGTGGGGTGAACAAAATATTTAAATCTTAAACCGCATTTCTGTTTTTAAATAAAAAACAACCTTAAATAGAGTGTATGTAAAATGTAAAATTTCTGTAAAATGTTAAAACTTAGATTCACACACGCATTATTAATGCTTAACTGAAAGTGATAGAAACCAGATATTTTCTCATTGCATAAGGTAATGGGGTAAACTGTTGTCCATCCTTTTAATCACACAGAGTCTTAACACCATTTCCCTGCTTCACAATGTATTACATACAAATGGTATTTTATTACAAGTACCTTTCATCTCCTACTCAGCTCCTACATTTATAAAGGACTTAAGGCGGGCTGTAGTTAGGGACATACTTAAGGTTAATGAGGTAGAATTAATGTAATACAACAGGTTAACACCATATTTAGACTTTGAAGTTTAAACTACTTAAATTTGTTGCGCACTCTGTCTACCTGTCTGTAATCTGTCATTCTGTCTGTCTGTATCATGTTTGTTTGTCTGTTAAAGTTGTCCGTCTATGTTTCCCCTGTCTCCATCTCAGGAAATAAATGTCATTTTCGAACAATAGAATTTCATGTTATGACTATCACTCTCGCAATATTACATTACGAACTTCTATTGAACGAACATTTCCTTCTTTATTCTGTCAGTAGGCTTTACTCTGTTTCTCGTTTGATTTGCAGGAAAAGGCAAATCAGTAGAGCTACAAGAAGGTGTAAAATTGGTACTTGGCGAATTTAGGCATTAGGTGCAAGTTGACAACTGGACGAGTTCTTGCACCAGAATATAGCTTTAAACAATATTTGGACAAACATTGAAGTTGAATTTAACCAAAATGAATGGTTAAGGGTCAAACTCCCTGTCAATATTCTCTAATTATATAGTTCAGAGATCTTGAACTGATTCTTGAATCTTGTAATATTCACCATTCTTGAGTCACACGACCTAATGACTGCGACTTGACCTTTATTACATATCTGCCCCCCGTCATATTAATCAAGTTAGCAATTTACTGCATTACATCCAATAATTCCAAATTTCTCGAAAATGCATCCAAATCTTTGTTTATACAGTCAAATCTCACCTGGAAACATATGATACCGAACCCGTCTTATACTGCCATAGAGACCATGCATCATTCATAGAAAATTCCATTTTGAAATGTTCCGTCAAATGAAGTGAATGCCGCAGATAAAGCTGAATACTTGTGATAGGGGAAAGAAGTGTAATTTATAAGGGGCCGAGTAAAGTTCACCTCACAATGCCAACACTGCAGATGTATGATTAATAACCTGGTAACAACATTCAATCAAAAACAAACAGAAATCTTCACCAGAAAAAGAAAACAACATCTTAGCTCAGGATTTCACTCACTTTGAGAACTATAGAAACTCATTCTAAAAGCAGCTTGAGTCTGACACAATGACTGAATTGTTAAATAAAGTATTCTTCCCCACGTAGATTTGTCATTGGAAAGTTATATTATTTGTTTGACGTCATGGTCATTGTCGTACTGTTTTACGTCATATGTTAAATGGAGGCTACAATGTCAAAGGATTGATTTTGAAATTTCGTTTTTTGCCACATATGCAACCTAGCCTGTATCTAGGTGTCTATCTATTCCACTGCAATTAAAGTTCAATAAAATAGATCAAATGTGTTTGCATGCAGAGTTCAATTTTTTATCCACGTTGGGTTCCCTTCTGTGGAGACCATTTCATGCTTTCACATTTATAGAATAACCAGGAGGGTAATCAGGTCATATGTTAGAGCACAATAAAAGTCACAATAACCTTTGATAAATGTCAATCCTGTTGAGTAGCAGTTCAGTAAGTGAAAGTGACTGTTTGACAGATGAAACTACAAATTGGTTTCAAAGCCTCATATTCCAGATGAGCACAAATGCACTAAACACCATAGTAGAATGCTCTGGTTTGGCTATTGGTTCTTTAGCTCTTTTGACCATAGCAGGGATATTATTGTCTCTGAAAAACTCCCGAAAAAGACATGTTCTATTATTAAGTTGTTTACAACCCATTGTTTACTGGAATTGTATCTAAACAAATTAAAAATCCAAACATGCCAAACCCTCACTTAAAACAACAATTTGTAACATTTCTTCAGTACAGATCCTTCAATACCTGAACATCAAAATATTTCCATGTATTGATATCTCCACACAGTATTATTTAATCATTCTCTCTGACTCTTGTGGCTGAAAATGTGTCATTGTGAGCAAAACTAGAATGAAATGTGTTTGTTTGATTTGATTTCCTTTTTTGCTTCCTGTAACAGGTCTAGGGACAGTATGATTGATGTTTACTTGTACTTCATGATATCAAAATCTTAAATGGCTCTACAAGCATGACTGTGTAATGATTTTGTGGGGACCAGTTTCTAAATTTGACAAATATAATTGTAATTTTCTTAAATGTATCAATAATGAAGAAATTTAACTTTGAACATTAAATATTCCGCACACCACATTTGAATGGATGTTGCGCACTTAATAAGAACTGAATTCAGCGTTACAGTAATGAAATGGGTTCCTTTTTTAATTGTGATGAGACTTTATTTTATGAATGATTTGAATACAAGTACCAAAATGTACTGTTTGGTAGATTGTGTAGATGCAGTGCTCAAACCTGTATATGACATACATATGTAAGGACTTTACATTTATTGTTACATATCCCAGACACAGGTTCTGAGCCCTGTATTTAAAGTCAACTCAAGTAATTTAAGTAAACTTGAAGATTTAAGATTTAACATCATTATTAAAGAACCATCTGTTAATCTCAAATTTAATGACACTTTAAATCCAACAGGCAATACAGAGCAGTGACATGCTAAAGTATTTAAACCACTACATGTTAAGAGATTACAATGTCAAAACCCCTCAGCAATCATGACCTTATGCACTACAAGCAATAATGATAGGTCATGGGTTTGGAATTAGGGCTGTTAAACTCTTGTTATGTGCATCAGTTAGAGCAGTTCATAAAACATGCCTTATAAGGTAAAATGAGGGTGAGGTGTGTGTTATGTATGTATTGGGGGACTCCTATTAGAAGTGAATACAATGGGGCACAGAAAATGGTTTAATACCCAAGGGAGTTCTGCAAACTTGTTTTTGTTAATAGTGAACATTTAAAGAGATTTGTATTCAGTAAGTGCACAGAAATGTTTGAAAGAATTTTGCTGAATGTGATGATTATGTTTTATGGTTTAATAGCAATGAATATAACTCAATAAGATGAATGTAAAGTACCAATTAGATAAGGAAATAGTTGAATGGTAATTGTAGTTAAGTATGAAAAAATGTGACCCTCATTTTCCATTAGCCGCATTTAAAAAGAAATCAACTCGTGAATTTCCTATCCTTTTAGAAACATACAGAACAAAAGAGAGAACTAAGGAATTACATGCTGATTTTTGATTTTCTATTGTTCCAAAAGTGATAGAAATTCTCCCTCTGAAGTGAGTTATATTAATAATTAAATGTATAACACATAATTGGAAATTAACTATGTTAAATTCTTACAGTGAGATAACTTTCAAACTCAAATTAACTACAAGATTACAGAATAATTACCAATTTTAGAAAAATTCAGGCATCTTCAAAAATTAGAATGAAAATAGAACTACACTAAATATACATACTAGTTCACACCTGTACACCCCTTTCCCTTTCAAATGATGAGGTACGTCTTTCAAGTGCTGTAATAAAAATCATCCATTGTGTAATTTGTTAAGGTTCAAACAGGCTGAAGTAATGCAACAAAAGAGGCCGTGCTCAAGAGGTTCACACTAATGGTGAGTAGTGGGTATAGTACACTGTAGTACTGAATGAAAGAAGTTTATGTATTTATGGGCATAGGGAATATTAGTACAGTGTACAACAAGTATTTAGTTTAATTAACTATATTATTACACCTATTAATATCTGCTTATATTTTTCGAATTTAAATGTATGTCTCAAGGGAAGGAATTAGAAAGCCTGTATTATAAGTTTGTAATATATGTTTTCTTTCACACTTTCATTTCTTGCACTGGTTCTTGCTAATTTCCAGTAAAATTATGATAAAATTGTCAACATATCTACAATTTACTGCGGATAAATGCAGGTGGTGTACACAAATATGCAATGGCCATTTGCAATGCCAATTTGTAAACTTATTTCACATGTTAAGATAGTTGATAGTACACAAGTATTTGATAGTACACAAGTATTTCATTAGAATCGGCATCAGTGTTAGAACAGTTCTCTAATAATTTCTCTGATAATCTGGAATTTTCTTTGCAGTTAGAGAGCAATGAACTTGTTAAATGTTAATGTTACAAAAATGTTTATTTATTGTTCCCAGGTTGAATAACATTTCTTTCACTGGTACTCGAAAGAGAAAGTTGCACACAGAATGTTACTCACAGAGGCATTCACATGAATCTAAGCAAATATTTCCTGGTAACTTATCATCATCTGGATTTAACAACAGAAGCAGAAAAAAGTTTATCTGTCAACACACAGCTGCAATACTGTCAATATTTGATTTAGGAGAAGATGTTTTGAACCCACAAGCAGAGAGTGTATGTAGGTGTACAGGAAACCTGCAATCTTGGTTGGTTTAATTTTTGTCAGCATTGTGTAATCCTTTAGTACATTTTAGCAATTAGCTGGACTGTATGGTGGGGGAAATGAAATGGCAAATCACATTCATCAGTCATAAACTTCAGATATCAGAAAGATTAGTTTAAGACTGTACTGGTTCCTAAGCAATTCACAATTCATGTCAGGATCAATTCTAATTGAAATCCAGATTTAATCCAATAAACATTTTATGCCAGAACATACACAGTTTTCCAAACACACACGTTCATGGTACAACATTAGCAGAATAACATTTAAACAAAGTACCTACAAAATCATTCTGAAACTTAACCATAAATCTAGTCCACAATGGACGAAATGAAATGATGAAACAATGGTGAGAGACATGGATGCAGCTACATGGATGTTCTCTGTGATAATCTCCAAGCCAACAACAGGCTGGTCCCCCAGGAATTCACTGGTCATGGCTACATCTGTGTAATGGGAGTTCATATGGTCAAACTGAACACATTGTCACCGTACATGAGACATGTGGCTCTATTGTACTCTTTTAGTACATAGGTATTTTATATTGTAAGGGAAGGATGAAAAGTGGTTATGAAAGGGAAAGGTAGCAAAAATTACTGTCAATGAAAATTTCTGCAGTTAGGATTGTTATTGAAGGAATTATTTGGCAAGTTTGTGTAAGATGTACACAGTTCAATTACAAATAAACCACACAAAATGAAGGATAACGTCAAGTTTTGCCTTTCAAAGTGCTTGATTTTAATTGAAATATAAAGGAGTTTAATCCCAAATGTCAAAATAGAACTGGTGTATTTGAATATTTAAACCATTATAAGCAAAGGGGGTTGTAATGTCAATCCCTGTGTAAATATTACCTTCCTGTAAGAACCCTCCAAGCAATGAAGAGCAGGTCATGATTTGAAAATAGAACTCTTCAGCTGCTGTTATGTACATCATTTAAAGTGGTTAATAAAACCTCTTTATAAGGTAAATAAAATGTAATAGATGGGAAGGTGTGTATTGTGTAAGTATTGTATTCTGTCTTTAGGACCTTATAATAGGTGTATACTGTCAAGGATTTAGATAGGGGAACAGGTACAATAGACTAGGTGCTTAACATGAGATGTACAGGGTTGTAGATAGGACATGTCTACCCCAAGGGAATTGTACACAAGTGTGTCTAATGGTATCAGAATTAGTCTATGTATGACTTGTATGCAGCCATTTATTTCATAAAACAGTAGCTGTAGTAAATACACATCACATATGAGGAAATAGTTGATATTTTGCTTCAATTGAGCAACGTATTTTTTCACATGGTACATTAACATTCTCCGAGTGGCTAGCCTAGGTACCAAAACGGGACTTCTGAATGTTGGGCTAAAATATAATGGGAAGAAGACAATTGTGGTGGATATGAGAGAAAGGAGTTATGGATTTGCCCGTTTGGTGGTCACACATACAGAAGGATGTTATAGTCTATTCTTAAATTTATCACGATATTAGGGTCAAGAGTGCATTTGGACCTAAAGATCATATTACAAATGATATGAAATATGCAAAAATCATATCAATTGTGTACATGAGGGAAAATAAGGAAACTCCCATAAAGTGCCGTTTTAAAGTTCTGATATGATTTTTCTGTACTAATGAAATCGATAAAGACCGGCACCTTTACAAACAATCTTTGAGAATAACCCATAAGTATAAAAATGATCTAGCCCCGGAACATCTTAACAAGATCTACAACATCTTATCCATTTAAAAACAACTATTATCCTCTGTAATATCTTAGCTGTTATTTTGGCCCAGTACATTTGGCGCTGTTGACTTTTCAAGCCTTGTAGCTTCACCTGATAGATAGGTCTCCAGGTATTACTAGTTACACAGCTGGTCTGCATGAACACCTGTGATCAGATCCAAAGATTGTTACTATTTGTAGCTTTAACGTGTACTGCTGTCCTATTGATGTGTTGTTTGAAACATCATAGGAGAATTTCATACTTGACATTATGTCGTTAACTCTCATAAACCCGGCCTACCGGTAGGTGGCCGGGTTCCTTTGGCGATAGCAGAGTTCTGTTACGTGAAATGTATATTGGTAGTT
>JBCAUI010502061.1:0-13234 GCA_038406195.1 Haplosyllis anthogorgicola | reverse complement strand
CATTTAGGAGCAAATAATGCAAAAATGACACAGTTAACTAAGATACACATACACAAATTACAGTTACCATGGTCTCTTATCAATAAACATAGATTCTGGTATATAAAATGAATAAATACACATACAATTAACGATTACAGTAATGGGAAAAATACAATTTCTAAGGTTAAACTACCAATTTTGTGATTTCAGTGAGTTTTGAGACAGTCCCCCTATGGAGAACAATGATTGAGACAGTCCCTGACCATTTGACAGCTGTTTGTTTACATTATTTGACAGTTTTTTGTTTGCATTCTGATCAACTAAGTGTCATGTTTTGATATGATAAACGATATCGGGATTTTCAACCAATCAGCGTTGAGAAAAGAATTTTGTGCATCATTCGTGGTTCCATTTTGCTGCTATGAAGTTTGTTTTCTTGCTTTTTTGTCGAGAATTGTAAAAAATGTCGCTGAAATTCAATTAAAATTCTTTGTAAATACTTGTAATAGATAGAGTAACCAGTGAGGCATGTTTGTACCAAGTTTTGGCCAGATCGAGCAGGGATTTGTGATTTTTCAGACTTTTAGCAAAATTTGTAAAAACCATGTAGCATGAAAACAAGCTTTAAATCACATTTTTCAAAAATTATAGTCCAGTAAAGAATGTCACTTCAACTTCTGCCACCACCACCACCACATCTTCATCCCCTGGTGGTGGTGCCTCCTTCGCTCCAGGAGAGAAGGGAGGGAAAAAGAAGGGGAAACTGGAGGCCTATTTCAAGGCCAAAAACAGGTGGGTAGAAGTGGTGAAATTTTAGGCATCCAGTTGCCAAGCAGCAGATGCAGCAGAAAAATGCGGCAGAGCGGGTGTACGCTCGGTATGCAATTTCACTGCAGAAGAGAACAGACTGCCAGCCCGAAATGGATTTGTGTGACAGCGAGGACCATGGTGCCCCTCCTGAATGAGGTATACACCTGTTGTGTTTGTTAGTTAATTCACCTGGGTGTTGAGGTCTGGTAAGCCCTCCAAATAGTCCTAAACTTGTTTGTTTTGGTGCTTAGCTGGTATGTCTTCAGAGTTAGCTGTCAAGTTGTTGATCTAGTTGTCAAGGTGTTTGTTGGCTAAGGTAACACAATAATCTGTAACACTGTTCGTTCATGTAGAGTTTAAGGGAGGAACTGGATTCACTGAAATTATGGGTGGGGGGAGGGTGTTTAGATCTAGAATCGAGTTTCTCTGAGGCTGATGTCCTTTCCTCCATGATGGTAGCCTTGGAAATCTGTCAGTCTCGGCTGATGGCAACTGAACAAGGACGTAACATAGTTGATAAGTCTTTCCTGCAGTGATCCAGTACAAAAGATGGTAATTTAGATACCTTGTAGTGTGTATGGGGTGTCTCTGTACAGAAGGTAATGTTTTCAGTAGTGCCTGTCTGTCTGTCTGGGCTATAACTTTTGAACTGCTTGACCTAGAAATTTCATTTTTGGTATGGAGATACATCTTAAAAATATCTAGGTCGAGTTTGAGTACCAAGGTAATTGAGTCAATTTTAAGCTCACAGGAATGACAAATATCTTATTTTGACAGTTATCTGTTAATATTGTATGGTCTAGTAGATCTATTTGTGAGCAACATTTAAGGTCAAGGTCATTTGAAGTTGAATATATTATATTTTCACGAACTCTTCAATGTTTTAATTTTAATGGGGTTTTAATGACTATTTGTGTAGCGGGCGGTTGGCCTTTGATCGAAAGGAATTATTGTTCATTACATTATTATTGGTGCTCAAATTTATGTTGAATTTGCATGTCAAACACAAGTTTTATTGTCAGTTATCATCCTTTTTCACAATTTCATCTATCACCATAACTTTCAGCTCGTTTTCGCAACCATGAATGTAAGCCGATTATCTGCAGCGATTACATTTCTTCCCATAAGCGGCACGCAATCGCTTAACGTAACATAAGCTCGAAGCTTATCTAGTTTTAAGATATGTGGTCGGTTACAAGGTGTTCCTATTGGGCGTTTGAATGGTATTGGTACTTCTTTATGAAAACGTTTCATGAGACCATCTCAGATTATGCGTTCATGGTTATAAAATGGGCTGATAATTTTTCGTCACATTCTTCTTTTTATACATATGCACCTATTTTTATGCATTCTTATTTTGCAGGAGCATTATCGGATCTATTTATCTCGGGAAAAGGCGCAAGCGAAATACTGCCAATTACTTAAGATCTGCACTGGACCGACTAAGCATGGATGACGATTTATAACTGTCTAAAAAGACCCTTCTCAAACCTGACACATTTTCATTGTACAAAGTGACTCAACGCTATCACCAGTCTCTGTTATAGTCTCTTTCTCAAGCTACACAGCTTTGTTTTCTTATTTATTTTCCTAATGCAGATAGTATTTTTTTTTCTTTAGAGTTGCTAGAAACACATTCATGCGCACTTTTGCGATTTATGCGCAATTTAATTACTTTTGTTGTCCCTTTCCCGTCAAGATAAATGGTTAATTTTGTAACAATAGAATTGCTTCCTTTTCATGATCACAAAAACTTTGACATCAAGAAAGAGTTAGACTGAACGGAATTGTTGCAACCCTCCCCAACACACACATAAGGGAATCTTATAAAACTAAAATGCGGAAGACAATAAAAATACAGTAGCCACAGCCTTAAAAAAATTGAGAGAATTGAGATTTTTTGACCTCTGAAGTACATCAGCAAACCATTAATAAAACATTGGTTAAGTATAAAGATCACCAGAGAGGTCTATTGTGTGAACATTATTAAGTGCTATTGTTAGAAAACTAACCCGTCTTTCTTGATATTCTCTTTGCTAATGGATTCTTTTTTAATGTGCCCAATTTTTCATAGAAATGTTCTTTTCATTACCCAATTCTTTTACAAATCACAATAGAAAGCACAATTCTACGTGGCATGCTATTAACTAACTGCGCAGTTAGCATTAAGTAGACTTTCCTTTGTTCCATAGGAATAACATAGGCACACTAAGATTGGGAAAGCGACGCAAGCGGGCTGCATCACTTTATAATGTGATGTACAATTGAAGACAGCTGATGATAAGGAATGACTCAACTAGTGTCAATTGTCAAAAGATAGAAAAATGAGATAAAAGCGTGCAGAAAAGGAGTGGTACCCTTAATTTATTTATCCTTACGAAAATTAATATATTCAAAAAAAGACATACGGTTTTCCAGAATTATTTCTCTTAAAAGTTATGATCAAGATTTCCAAAATACACCTAAGTATTCGTCTTCGTGTTTCCTTGTGAAACAGTACAGCAACTTCAATTGAGAATTAAAGATGAATAGAATGTAAACATGGACAGAAATTATATTTCTTTGAAGCAGCATGGGCCACTCTGTATTTCGTATTTAGAAGTCGCCTCTCTGAAGAAAGAAATGCAATAGACTGTAAAAAAACCCTCTGATATGTTTTGTGTTGTCAAATTCAGACATTGTAATTATTACTCTCTGTAAGGATGCAAGTATAGTGTGGTTAGAAACCAAAAACGGATTTCTTGTACAGATTCAATTTCAGTTGAATGTTTAAGCTCAAATTTCTTCAATCTAAAATTCCCTATTTACTCACATTATGATCGTGTGATCGGCCTTAACACGTAGATTATCTCTTAAATAGCCATGTCGTATTAGGAAATCCCATTGAACGTGTTATTGATTGGAATAGGCTTGTTTCTCGCCAATCTTTAAATGAAAAGTTGCATTGCAACCTCAAGGGAACACCCAAAGTAAATTTCACCATCGCTTTCATCCACAGGGTATTGTACTCTCATTAAAAGGCAGATATTGAAATATTCTCGTTCATGTTTCCACCACATACATGTATGTAAGATGCAGTTTATGAATCACATGCAAGATTAACAACACACATTCACCGGAAAATTTGACATGTAATCAGTGCAAAACTAACAATGAATTAAGATAGTCTACCTAACTTCAAATTCATATATGTATATTATCTACGATAAGACGATCACATTTGTCATCCGTATATTGTCATCCAATTCAAATTTTGCACGTTCGAAAATGAATACTTTAGAGATAATCACGCATTGAAAAATTTCAGTTGTTCTTATTTTTCCTTACACAACACACAGTGTTACAATGTTCAGAAAAAATATATATTACGTAAAGATACGTGACAGTAGAGCCAAGAATCACGAAAGACAATTCTGAAGCAGTGACGCCAAATTAACATTCTGAAATCCTCGATCATTTTACATTTCGGAAATTAATGGAGCCGTCAGAACATGTTCCGTAACAAGTCTTGTTAATTTGACAAATGGTTTTCAGATCTGGTTTGATGTTGGTCGAATTGTGTTGTAACCTCTTTAAGTAATCAATGAACACATAAAAATCTTTCGTTCCTCCGACAATAACGTGTGATCCAATTTATTCCGCAATTTCTAGAATGATTTTAATTCCATGCATATTCCTTGTTCAGTGATCTATCTAAATAAAACAAGATGATTTAGGAAGCATTTATTAGCGGTTCGTGTTAGTAGATTGAAATTATTTTTCAACACAATTATCTTATTAGCTTTACACCTTGTGTTTATGCATAAATATACACGTGTTTTCAGCAACTGTCTGTGACCGATAAAATAGGAGCAATAACATAAAATAGTAAAAAGACATTGCTGGCTGAAGGCTGAGTACTTTATTGTGTAATAATGAAAAGGATACTGTGAACTTTTGACATGAATACTTCCAAGAAGAGAAAAGAAAAAAACTGTAGCTTGTGGGATTCATCTGAAAAAGTTACATTAATTGCTTCTCCTGTTCTTGTAATGTAATATGTGTTAGATGTGAATACTCTCAATAAAACCTTTATTTCTGTTATGAAGTCTTCCTGTTATTTAACATGAATCCCAAAGCAGTGTGTATTAGGGCTGGGAGGATCAATCGGATATTCGATATACACACTTTGTATGATGATTACATTCAAGTGTGTGCGTGCACATGTGGGCGTGCGCGGGCGCGCGCGCGCGCGTGTGTGTGCGTGTGTGTGTGTGTGTGTGTGTGTGTGTGTGTGTGTGTGTGTGTAATCATAATGAGTTCTGTGTGCTCTTTTTATGCCGTAAGGCCAATATGAAAAATATCTACATGCTTCTCAGAAGAGAAACATAAGTTTGTAGACGACTTGTTTGAAAATGGTACAAAAGCAAATGTATTTTTATACATGACTACGCCCACTATTCAATTACTTAACAGAAGATTTTAAACTTGTTGGCATGGAACTGAAGGTTGGCATTACTAGCTGACAAGAATTTCCCCCATTTGACAAGACATTCCTAATGCTATGCCAAAGGTTGGGAATGCTACATTACGCTGTCTATCAAGATTGTTAGTTTGCACGCTATGTCGTTTTACATAACAAATTACACCGACAAGCCGACAGATATTCCTGATTTGTCTGTTAAGGAGTTTTAACATAAAACAAACTTTTTCCATGTAAAACAGCCTTTGGTGCCAAAGAAGAAAACGTTCATAAATTGTGGACCCGTTAAATCAGGGACACTGACAATATTTCAGACCATGTACAAGTTGGCAGTGATCAGACCAATATGGATCATTTCTATTTCTATTTCATTTCTATCATTTCTATCAGAGAAATTCAGGAAATGCAGCCTTCTGCTAAAAGGTTGCACTCTCCAATTTACTGCAGGGTACAAGGTACACACTGGAGGCAGAAAACTCCTGTACTGTAGCATTACAGTTCAGCACACCATCAAACATACAATAACCCTAAAAATCGCACTGTATAACATGCATTTCATTTCCTATTGATACTTTTGGAGCACGTGTGATGACTTACAATTGAGATTTCTTGAAATGCCTTTGCTAATTAGTCTAAACTAACTTATGTTTTATGAAACAAAGTGTATTATGGGATATATTTTAGTAAATGAGTTCAGGAATGGTTCCGATAAGGAGCAATTACATGAAGGTTTTCTCATTTGTTTGGCTCGCCCAATTCGACAAAGTTGTCCATTATGCATGGGAAATCAAACTATTATCGATAAATTGACTAATATTGGAAACCTAGAAATTACTAATTTTGGTTACATTACTCAGTCACTAATATGAGTTTCTGTACGAAAATCGTATATATATTTTCCTGTGTAATTTTTCAATTCACAGACCCATATTCAGATCCATAAAGTAAAGAATACTTTACAACAGTGTGTTTCTTTTTTATACCAGCAACAGCGGGCGTTGTATTGTAAAAAGGACTGTTCCTCTAGCCAGACTTAAGGTGTCTTTCTGATTTAAAGGTTTCCGACAACATTTCGACCTTTTTGTTCTTTGCTGGAAGAGGCATGACCATGACAACCAGTATGGCTATGTGCCCCCACCAATACATAGAATACCTGAAATAATAAAAAATAAAGGCCATCAGCTGAAATTATTTGTGACTGGAATCTGTTTTAAGGATGAAATCGTCTTCATTTCTATTTGGTAGCTCGTTCAGGAAGCCGATGACCATTTACTGGATCTTAGATTTAAAACCAGGTTCATAAGTCAAAGTAGCCAAAATAGGCTTCTTCCATTTAAAAACGATTTATTAATTTTGTTGAGTGGATCTTTCTTAAAAGGAAGTTTTTATCTTGTATTTTATTTGTACAATTTTATGTCTGATTATTTCATCTTCACCATATTTACATACTGATTAATTTGTGATAACATTTCATTGTAAATATTGTGAAGATGAAATAATCAGACATAAAATTATACAGATAAAAAACAAGATAAAAAAGGTGTCATCCATTAATGGATTTATTAAAATATTGTTGTGTAAACCACACGATAAATAACATGGCAAACGTTTAGTGAGACAGGACTGTTATAACTTAATATAAGAATATGAATTTTTTCAAAAAAAAAAGTAAGAAAGCTAAAGACAATCTGCGTTGAAACATGAAATAGACAATCTGCATTGAAGCCAGTAGGGTTCTATGTGTGACATATAGAGTGCAATTTTCCATTTAAAATTATGTGGTTGTGTGCTGAACTGCAGTGGTAAAGCATAGGAGTTTTATTCCTCCCCACAATTGTGGCAGCACTTGAAGGCCAATAATTACAAGCTACACTTCGTACCCCACTGAAGTACCACATTCATGTCATAAATCTGTAGACTTACGTGTAAAAAGCCAGCACCTTCTTCCAATGTAAGAGATAGAAAGAAGCATTAAAATAGGACTTCAGCGACGTGGTACCAACCCACGTGATTACATCGTAAAACGTCTTCCATCTGGTGCCGAGAAAATAGGGTCTGATGGTGCGACGGACCTGCGTAAGATAAGTGTCTTTTATGTTGATCGTTGTAAATCCTTTGCTAATTCTAAACGATAAGGGTTTTTCTTAATCCAGGGGATTAAATGTCTAGTCAAGGTTCTTCATTTTGAGAACAATAGGCGCTTTCTCTGAGTCAAAGACACAGCATGGAATTTCACTGAAGCAAAATGAAAACAATTTCAGGAGATGCGTATCTAGCCTTCTTTTGTCAAATATGGCTAACCTGTCTAAAAAGATAGAATTGAAATATGCTTATGTCGGCAATAATACATAGACTCAGTACACCCAAATAGTGTATTATGCTAGTTTTACAAGACATTGTTCAATTTATATACCCTGAACACAATGTCATATCAAAAATTGGTATACATGTGACGGTGTAAGGAACTGCCGGCACCCGCCACGACTCTCGGCACCCTCCAGTCTTCCCGACGAGCACTTTTTGTGCTGGTCGGCGACCCGGTCGGTGGTTGGGGTTGTGGTCAGGCCGCTAAATCTATTTTTGGAAACATACCCCAGAGATGCATTGCACATGTGTGGGTTGCTCTGATGTGGTCTTACATCATGGCAGAACGCTGTGTATCATCGCCATGACATAAAGCATTACATCATGGTTCGGTGACATCATGTGGGGAATGCATAAAAGCTGGTCAGCACATGCATACAGTGCTCTTTTGGTCCTTGGCCTTGTGGAGGCAAGGTCCACACACACCATCAGCCCGACCCCGAACAGATGCACCATTCAGGACATTTCAATAGTTATCAACTAGTCATGATCTGTTTACCAACCCGGCACTCCATGTGGAGTCATGCCACTTAAGTTTGTTAAGTTCTAGTTTGTGTCTGCTCACTCTACTGACCAGCCAATACCATCACCCCAAGTTAGACGGGAAGCAGGACCGCTATACCTCTCAAGAACCGAATCGCTGCACATTGTGCCAAACGACCGACTCCGGTCGTACTGACTGCTAGGCCCACGAAACAAAAACGAGGTTGCGAGGAGTTCGCTCCTGTGACATATATTTTGGTACATTTTTATCCTAATTAATCAGACAGATTAGACAAATTAGACAAAATAAGGCCAGGTACGTATTAACAAAAACCTAGAATAGATTCTTAGCAATTATCCGCGCGGCAAGATAACCGCCATAAATTTTGAATTAAGGTTGATAGGAACACTGAGCTCTGACAATGGTGAAGAGAAGTCAGTTACACTACCTTCCTCTCGGCTAAAGTAAAAATGGCGGCACCAAAGTAAAATGAAATGTATCCAAGGGCAAATCCATGCCATAAATAGCACACAACATATACATATACTAATCTGAAAATAATGCAAGATACTGGAATAGTAGCCTATAAAAGTCACAAACCAAACGAGATACAGTAGGAATTGAAAAGTAAATAAAAATACTGAATTTTAAACTTGAAATGGCCTATATATTTAAGTGAGCTTGATCTTAAGCGCATAAATGGGATTGAAAGGCTGACTGAGGTAAATCACTGAATGAAACTGACACCTTGGGAATTTTAAAAAATGTTTAGATAAATTATTCAAGAATTGTATTAAAATTTAAGCTGCTAATTTACCCGTATTTCTTCGATCGTTCATAAAAGCAATGTTTGAGCCACGTATTTGTGCAAATATTCCAACTTTTAATCAAACCATATAAATTTGTGCCAAACTGAAATTCAGACAGAGGTAAAATGTATTCATTATCAGCAGAATGTTGCTCAAATAAATCTATTTCTCAATTCGTAAATTAAAATAAGAATATAATTTACCCAAAATCCAACAACTCTAACATTGGTTGTTAAAGTCCACTCAGGACTTCCGTTCACGTAATGAAGACCGAATCCGGACGAATTTTGAATGATTTCACCTGCAGATAGCAAAGAAACAAGACAAAATTTCATTCAATGTTACCTATTCTACTTATTGTACATCTTAATGCATCTATTTTGGGCGTAGCCTTACGGACCATAACACTTCATTAACGTTTTGTTTTACATTGCTTCAGATCAAAACACAACATGTTACATGCATGTACTTTGTTTGGTTCTGATGGATTGGCATGTGTGAATTAATAGAACCACCGTGCTCAGATCTGAAAATTTTACCTTGGTCTTTTGGATTAGTGTAGCGCATTTTTACAAAGTATGAAACACTGATTATTTGGTATTTGTAGATTTAATTAACTTTAATTGCACCTACCCACAATCCAAACGATCATAAATTTTAAAACGTACACTGACACGGATATGTTCAAGTACCAAACGCGGTATATAAATCCATGCGTTTCCCTTAGGCTGACATCTGCATAAATACAAAAAAATAAACTATCATTACTCCTACCTTCAAAGGCAAAACGAAACTGCACTATAAAAAAATTCAGAAACCTTTATTAACAGCTGCTGTTACATAAGGCGATTTAAAACCGATTATCGGTGGAGATTTTATAGCTTTTACATATAAATCGCTTAGATAAGCGACGTAAAAATTGGCTAATGCGACAGCAGCCTTAGACTAAATTTGATTTACAACTTACTTGCCGTAAACACAACAGAGCAACATACAGTCAGGAAACAAAATTTAAGTTTCGTGGCCGAGTTTTGTGATTACGAACTTTTCAATAAAGGGTTTACGACTTACATGGTTTTAGAAACATCCAGAGGACAATAAAACGGTTGTAATTTTTGTTCTGGTCCGTGTTATTGTAATTGGCATTTTTGTTTATTGTGTGCAATGTAATAGCATGGATATATTACCCGTTCCTCTTTCCATAGAAAAATTATCACCGATAAAGTAGCACATGAAACACAGCATAGTAAGAGTCAGAGTCTTCTTTAACAGGGGCACCTGAAACGATTTCCATTTATAACCAGAGATGGTAGCATGATTCATTTCCAGCTTTCTGTATCAGTTGGGGAACAATAGATGTCTTTGTTCACAACAATAAAATTCACGCGAACTTGTGTGTCCAACTGATATAGAAAATTTGTGGTGATGAACAAATTCAAGTAACCAATTACAAAGTAATTATGAAAAACGACATCAATCATTAGCATTATATTATCAATACAATTCTTTCACTTTGCTGATCTCTACCACCTTCTTTTCATCTGCAGGGTAGACTAGGTGCCATTACATACCTCAACCGTAGAGAACGAAGTGTAGCTTGTTTTTATTGCCCGACAGGTGCTGCCACAATTGTGGTGCGGTACGGTGCTTTACCGTTGGCTTTCAACACCCCATCACATAATTGAAACTTCAAAATCGCGCTTAAGAAAAATACACTTCGTACTGCTAGTGTAAAATAAATAACAAATTCATGCTTACCGCTATGCTGTTGTCTTTTTCATGTTTTATGTTATTTCCAGAGATGAAATTCAAGTAGTCACTGAAGAAGAATGGTGGACCATGGAATATTCCTCCAAAGTAGAAAACATATCCAACGATCTCCTCCAAGGAAGGCATCTTCCTGACATAAAATGGTAGTCTTAGATATACTTAAGGTAAGTGCAGTATTCGTGTTTTTTGTATTTATTTTTATTAGTATTTATTCTTTTTTCCATTCAGCCTTAAGAGTTCAACGTAAGATTGTTTGGTTTCCAATGTGCAAGTATTGTGTAGAGCAACTGGTTCCCTTGTTTTGACAGTTAGGCATATCTCTTAATTACATTACCAGCTCCTAAAATTCCTATCTATTCGAAAATATACAGAACAAGAGAGAGAACTGTAAAAAGACTAGAACAAGAGTTTCTAGACTTCAGATATAGTTTATTAACTCTGGTACAAAATACATGTAGTCTCATGAAAGGTGCTAGTTGAACTAATTAAAGATGGCTACCAATGATGCTAACGCATAACTCTAATTAACCAATAGGATAGTCTGTAGACTGTCACATGACCACTGAGACTGTCACATGACCGCTGGTGGTGGGAAGCCTGTGGCGCCCCAGGTGTTAACTCTAACTGCAGTCTCTAGACTGCAGCACTCCTGGTGGTAACTTTAATCGAAGTCTAATCCTTTGACATCTCCCTCCTTTCTGAACAAAGTTTGCACTCTATCCTTGGTACTAAACTACATAACAAGTTAAAAGAAATAAATTAAAATAAACTACACTGTAGACTATGACTAGAGTTCATTTAATGATGATTGAGAGTTCTTGTCATTGCTGTTGTTCACATGGATTCGATCAGTCTTTCTGGTTTGCAGATAGACCTGGATGGTCTTGGTGGGACCCTGTCAGTCTGTTGTGAGACTTCAGGTGCAGTCTCCATGTATCTGGGCTTGATGAACCTTCTGTTCCATATGTATTCACCTCCTTGGTCAGTGCACACTACATATGACCTGTCTGAGACTCCGGCAGTCTGTAAGGCTGTGGTAGGAGTCCAAATGTTCTTGTTGGGATCAAGTTGGATGTAGACTGCTTGTTGAGTGCTGAGACTTGGCAAGTTTCTTACAGACTTATTGTGAGCTCACTCTTGCTTTTGTTTGAGCTCAACCATGGTTTGCTCGTGCTGCCTTTGTTCTGTAGACTGTGAGAGTTTTGTGGGTAGAGTTGCATGATATCTTCAGTAACTCTGCCGGTGATGGTAGACTGGTTGATGGGTGTCATTCTGTACATCAGTAAGGCTAACTCTACATCCTCCCCTGCTGCTATAGTCTTTTTGAGTGAGAGTTTGATAGTCTGCTCAAATCTCTCTGCTAGGCCATTAGATTGTGGGTACATTGGGCTTGACAGACTGTGGTCGATGTGCCAACTCTGTGTGAAGTCTTTGAACTCTTGGGATGTGAACTGGGGTTCACCATCTGAGACTATGGCTGTTGGTATGCCAAGCTCTGCGAAGACTTCCTTGAAGACTTTGATGACAGTCTTGGATGTTAGACTGGGAATCCTTCTGAGCACCAGAAACTTGCTGAAGTAGTCTACTATCAGTAAATAGTGCACTTCGTTCAGTTCAAAGATGTCTGAGGCTAGACTGTCCCAGGGAATGTCTGGTACTTCATGTACATGTATACTCTCTCGCTGTTGAGACTTCACATGTGTGGCACAGATGTGGCATTTCTTGTATATAGTCTCTATGTCTCTTCATTAATGCCTGGCCAGTAGACTGCTTCTCTAGCCCTTTGCTGCATCTTGTCTGGAGCATAGTGACCCATATGTAGAACTCTAAGAGTTTCTTGTCACTCAGACTGTGGCACTATGAGTCTGTGTGCCTTGTGTAGTACACCATTTTCAGTGCTGATTTCATCCCTGTGGTTCCAGTATGGTTTGAGACTGTCTTGACAGTCTTTGCACACTCTGGGCTAGCCTTCATGAACCAGTCTTTGTAGGCTCTGTACAGTTGTGTTGTTTGCAGTTGCCTGCCATAACTCTTCCAGTCTTGTCAGACTGACTGGGGCTGTTGCGGTGATGAGGTTAACTGGTATAGTCTCTACAGTGCATGTGTAACTCTGAGAGTTTTCAGACTGTGGTGGGAGTAGGCTAACTCTTGAGAGTGCATCAGCTATGACATTTTCCTTTCCTTTGAGGTACTGTACATCGACATCATACTGTGCCAGTCTAAGGAGTAGTCTTTGTAGTCTGGGACTTTAACAATGGATTTCTTCCATATACTTGTGAGTGGCTCATGGTCAGACTCTACTGTTGTAGTCTGTCCATACATATAGTGGTGCAGCCTTTCCAGTCTGAAGACTACACTGAGTAACTCTCTTTCTATGTTAGAGTACCTTTGTACAGTCTCAAGTAGAGTTCTGGATGTGTAGACTACAGGTTGAGACTCTTGGAGAAGTACTGCACTGAGACCAACTTTAGATGTGTCAGTCTGTATCACATGAGGTTTGGTTTTGTTGAAGTATGCTAAGACTGGTAGAGTTGTTATAACTCTTTTGATAGT